>JBBYHK010349000.1:80000-93500 GCA_038382065.1 Adansonia grandidieri | reverse complement strand
GATTAAGACAAATTAGAAGTGGCTGTCAAGAAGCATAAACCAGCAGCTATAAATTAAGCAGCAGTTGCATAGAGTTGAAAGTAGTGTGAGGAGCAGTTCCTATCCGTTGATGTTCAAATTTGTCATGGTTGTTTACATTGAAAAATTTATAAGACAAAAATCAATTAAGGATATCGGAGTTGGTATTCCGACACTCATGTCAATATCTTATTATTAATAGATAGAAAGGTGAGATAAACAAGAGAAGTGGGAATGAAGAATGAAATAGTGAGATAATATGGGTGATGAAAGGTGCATTGCCTTTCTATATATTAGATTTTGACAAATTTTCTCTTATTTTTTTTGAAAAAAAAAAATTTAAAATTTAAAAAGATTGTTAGCTTTTTTTTAAATAAAAAAAGTGAGGAGTTATTGTTTGGATTTTTTTAATAAAAAAGGATAATTAATTATTTAAATAAAAATGCACAAACACCTTAATTTTATATTATCTTAAGAATTTTATTTAGGTTTTCTTGTAATTTCTCTAACTAAGTCTATATCACTTGACTTGTGATACCAACTCAGTCAAATATTTTATAAAAGCAAAAATGATGTACCGGATATTGAAATTATTGTATTGTCCTTCATGTAATTTACGAGCATAAAAATTACCTTTTATCAATTGAGTATGACCACCAATTCGATAAAGCAATTTATGTATTAGTATCATATTCAGGCTTTTTTCATGTCATAATCATTTTAAAGTATTATATGATTATAATAATTTTTACATTTTTATAATTTGCGTCATATATATTTGACACATTTATTTGTTAATGTTGTATTCATATTATCTTTTCATATTATATAATTTTTTATATTATATTTTAATTATTTTTTTATATAAATTATTATTTTCATGTTTAAAATTATTATGCCTACGCTCAGGTGACTAGGTGTGCCAATTTATAATCCAAACACTTGGATTTTATTTTAGAGGCCCAAGTTCCGTACTCTTTTATCTATGGATGTGGGAGCATAAGATTGGCTATTACGCTATTCATGATCCATTATCCATGAGCATGAACATAGGCAAGGTAGGCGGCAATCAGACCCTAAATCCAGAAACCAAGATCAACTAAGCATGTAATTATGTTTATATATGTTTTCACATCTATCTTTACGTTTCAGCTTTTATTTACAAGTATTCTTTACTTTTTTTAAGCACTTTTAGTGTACAACTTAAATTGCAGTTGACATTTAATTAACAAAACAAGAAGCGAGTGGCTACACATGAAAACAACAAACCTTCCAAACAACAATTCCCAATCTCACAATTCCCTTTTCCAAAAGCCCAAAAATATAAAATCATATCATATCTCTCTATTAGATTTGTTCACAAATTAAGTCAAGTTCCAACCGAACTCAGACAAGATACTAACAGCTTTATCATTGTCTAAGTTTGATCTAACTTGAAATATGAGCCAAATTTTATGTCCAAGCTCAATCCTACTTGAAAAACAGCTAGCCTCGTTCATCCAAAATTTTATATAGAACATTGATACCATTTAGGGTTTGATCGTTTTTTATGCAAAAATGTTCTCAAGAATTGTCAAGCTAAAAGAGATTGATCCGTCTAAAATGAATCTATCCTTTAATATTTTGAAATGAAAATTTTGGCTTATATGCATTAAAGGATTAATCCCTCTTTGAAATAATAGATCTTTTTAAAAATTATATTACTAATAGTAATATAGGCCAAGTCAGGTTTGAATCATAAATGCTATGCCCAATTTTTGATCATTTTTTAAATATGCTTTTTTTTTTGCCCAAGTTTTTTTTTTTATTTAATGTTTCTATTAAACTCTTCGAGTATCAAGTAGGCCTTTGGGATTAGACACATAACTCGATCTTAGACATGCTTACTTTCTACGACCTCTCTCCGATCAAAGGTCTAAATACCTAACCTTTACAAAGTAAGTTAATTCATATGTTGAATTTATGATATAATTTTATATTTGAATTAGTTTATATTAAATTAAATCATATAATCATATCTGGTTTGAAATTAATCAACTGAAATTTTTTTTATGGACTTCGGATCAAATTGATTTAAATTTGATCATGGGATGATTCAAATATATTTTTGAGTTTTGTTAAATTTTACCACTTCTATCCACATTTATCGATAGTAAAAAATTATATTTTTTAAAAAAATTTATTTTGATATAAAAGATATTGAAATTTTAAGATAAAAAATAAATTATAAATATTAAAATTTAAATCTAAAATTTATTAATTTTTTTAAAATTAAATAAATAAATTAATTAAATTAAAATTCATGTAAAGGTAAAAAGTTTTGATAAATGTTAATGGAATTGTAAAACCAACTTTGGACACTCAAATGTATACAAGAGGGAAAGGAGGGAACAAGGAAATGCTTCCTCTACTATTACTACAACTACATGCTGTCTTCATTTGTTTTGGAATATGAGAAATTAGATTAGGTAATGATGACTTGACAGAAAGGGTGTCTCCTCTTTTCATTTCTTTTCCTTTGGCCTTCAAAAATCAAAATCAATGATAAACCCCACCATCATGGCCGTCAAGTCCATTAGCCCCCCCACTAAACCAATCAAACAGCCGTCCGTACAAAGAGATTGACATGATGTGATGATGATGATGATGGGTGTGATGTACAGCTGTGATCATAGGTCCTACATTTCCCATTTAGGCATAGACAAACCCCACTTTCCCTCCATAGCAATCTTCATTGGCATTTGCCCAAAAATCATGCACACCATTTTTCTTAAGCTTTAATCATTTATAATCATCCTTATTCATTACTCATCTTTTTATTAGCCACGTCACCCTTCACTTTTGCAACCTCTATTTTCTTTTATTTTATTTTTTTAAATCAAGTTGGCTTTATGTTTTGGAGTGCTTTTCTTTTTTAAATCATGTAGTAGAAATTAAAAGTGATACAATAGACTTAAATTCAAAAATTTATAAAAAAAAAAATTTAAATTTGAAACTTTTTAAATTCAATTTAATAAAAAAATTTAGAAGTTTGAATCAAGAGAACCCAAAGTTGAAAGCTTGAGCTAAAAATGATTAGAATTTAAAATAATTTGAAATAATTCAAATCCAAAACTTATCCTATCATTAGCCTGTAATAACTTGAATTTAATATTAAAAATATTGTAATAAAATAAATTTTCATAAATAAAACTTTAATTATCAATTTGACTTTAATATCTTTATTACTTTTTTAATCAAATGTTAAAATTATATATCAGGTAAAATAATAATTTTATCACAATACGAAGGATAACTACAACTTAGATTGATAATCAAATTAAAAAATATGGGTCTATTTAGTTGTGAATAATAACTATAAAAAAAAAGGTTGTGGTGTGTTTAGTTCTTTTTTACCATTGAACCTATACAATCAAAGGAATGATTACCATAATGCTGTGGTATGTTTAGTTGTGAATGATAATTACAAATTAGATTGATAACAAAAAATTTGAGAAATCACACCTCAAATGTTCTTGATAATTTTGTAGAAAAATTTTATTTTATAATAATATATATTATAATTTCCCCCTTTTTATGTTTTCTATGAGAAAAAGAGTTAGTATTTAATAGGATAGAAAAGGAGAAGCCCTTTTTAATATTTAATAATATAATGTTATTTGATTTTCGAGGATTTGTGGTATAAATCATAATCCATATTCTTTTAAAATTCACAAAAATTTTCTTAAATAATTATTTTTTTCTTCAATTACAAACTAATTAATTAATAAAATTATGATAATATATTATCTTATATATCTCGTATTATTCACATGCCATGTAATTGAATTATATTTAAAATTATCATATCTATAAATTATTATTTTATCTCCTCTTCGTTGATCATTACTATTTCATAGTTACTATTCAAATAACACTATATATATATAGTAAATTATGACTAGTAATTTTAATCATAATTTTTTAGAAAATTTAATTTTTAATTAAGATCATATTAGGATAAAATAATTAAATAATAACTAATAACAGTACCTTTTTTTTATTTGTCTTCCAGCTCTTAAGGACTTAAACTTTATTCTTATTTTCTTAAAACATAACCATCTGTCCATTTTATTTTAAATATTATTACAAACAATTATAATTATATTTATGCATAATATAAATCATAATATATTTACATGTTGACTATTGAAGTTCATTGAATCAAATGTTTTATATATTAATATAACAATATATCATATTTTTTATAAAAAAATTTAACAAGTTGATTTTACATAAAAGATTAATTTTATAAAATTTTTTATATTAAAAATATTGATATTAACATAAAAAATTAAAAATATCACATTATATAAAAGCTTTCTTTAAAAAATAATAACAATTTATTGTTGAATTTAAACATTTAAATTATGTAGAATTAATTACATATATATATTGGATTATGACACACCCACTTCGTAGATAAAAAATTTAAATTAAAAAAATTAAAAAAGTAAAAAAAAAGAAAATTAAAAAAATAAAAAAATAAAAGAAAGAAAGTAACTGCTTGTGGTGGTTTTTAAAACGAAATTAAAATAAAAAAAAAAGTAAACGTGGTTTTTAGTCTTCCTAAATAAAATTACTAATATAATTTTATAAAAATATTATCTTTATTTTATAGCTATATATTTTTTTGTTAATTCTCTAATTAAGTTAGTGTTATAAGATTTGTGACAACTTAGTGTATAATATTAGAATTCATCACACCCACCCATGTGGGTAAAAAAATAAAATTAAAAAAAAAACTATTTTATTTAAAAAATAAAGAGGTAGTTTGTTTTAGTGAATTGTTATTTTTTAATTAAAAGATATATTAAAAAATAGTTTTTTTGAATAATTATTTTTAAAATTGAAAGACTTAAATATCTTTAATTATATTTTATACCTATAATTTTAATTTATTTTTTGATCATTTTATATTACTTAACTTAATGACATCAAACTTAATTAAAAATTTTATATATAATATAAATAAATAAAATTATTTAAAATTAAATTTAAATTAAAAATGATTCGAACATAAAAAACTTAAACATAAAATATTTTAAATTCAAAAAGATAAATTTAAAATTATTTAAACTCAAATAAATATAAATTAAAAAAAAATCTTAAATCCAAAATACCTATATCTTCGAACCTAACCAATTGCATCACGTAAGGAATCGTATGGGGTAAGTAATCAGATCTGATTCTTGCATGGAAATGGACGATGTGGATTCTTGCTCACTAAGAAGCTGACGTCAACAACAATTTCTGCTATCTTTTGCTTCCGTCACCCCTCGTAAGAGAAAGTAATTAAAAATAAAAAAGAAAAATTTTAAAATAGTTGGAATAAATCGAAATTTAATCATTTATTACTAATGTTTTTAACCGTTTAATTTTATTATTATACCTTATTATTTTATTGAAGAACGATAAAAAGTTCAAAACTATTCAATACCATGATTGTTTATTTCTCGAGGAAATATTCTTTTAGAATTAGTTTTTTTTATCATCTTAAATTAAATTAAAAATACAATAATAAATTTATATCAATTTAAAATTAATCTTAATTCACTATCGTTATTATATCGATAAATTTATTTTACCCCAAAAATGTTCATATCATATGGAGTTGATAAAACTAATTTAAACTAAAAAAAATCTAATTCGATGCACTTAAATTTAAAATAAGATCCAACTTCATTTCATTAAAAAAATTTAACGATTCAAAATTAATCAAAAACTCGAATCAGACAAACATAATATGATTCAAACATAAAATTATTTAATTTGAATGACCCGGATTAACTTAAACTTTAAATTAATTATAGTATAATTTTTTAAGTATTAGTTTATTTAAAAATCATGAGTATAACATAAATATTTATTTGTTAGTAACTTAATTAAAAACTCAATTAAAATAAAAAAATTAACTTTTTCCAACTCTCGTATTCCTAACTTCTAAACAATCTTTGTCCATCACAAGAGTCTTATTATGATTTAAAAAGGTGTAATATGGCAGGAACATATGGTCTACCAAATATACTTCTTTTATTAATTTTAAAATAAAATTAAAAGAATAAAAGATAAGGTAGATAATGTTTTTAAAAGGGAATAAATAAAGCAAATAAGCAATTTTTTTCAAGCTCTAATGTCACATATTTAAAACTATATTCTGCTTTAGGGGATTGATTCTTTGGCTGCAAATTTAAAAAACCAGTCATTGCAAGCTATGGATCAATCCTCACAATTTGGGGTTTGATCGGTTTAACTTGTCTTAACCAAAGGGGATTTTATTTTAAAAAAGATAGATCCTTTTAAAGACGGATATCAATTGCTTTACAAAAATAAAAATTTAAGTATTTTCACTTTTAGAAAAATTTACTTTTTTTCTAAACTCTTTTATTTAAAAAAAAAATCGTTTATCGAAATCATATTTTCGAGAAAAGATTTAATCTAACATAAAGTAATTTTAAAATAAATTCTCAAGTCTGGGAATGAATGTGTAGTCAAGTAAAACACATTGAAAATTCATTTTTCTTTTAAAACATTAAAGAATTTCATTTCTCAAAAATTCTAAAGCAAATTTGATTTGAAAATCACACTTAAAAGATTGGATCGATCCCTTATGTGCAAATCAAACTCCGATGGTCAAGAATTTGATGTTTCCATGACTCTTTTCCTATTCTAATCATCCAAAAATTGCTAGATTTGTTATTTCACTATTAAAGGAAACTTCCACGACATCTCCTAAGGACAAGAGACACAAAGGATTAAAGATTAAATCAAGAAACCCCATCATTCTTAAGCTTTTAGGAGTGCTTTAGTATTAAAACTTAGTTCCTTCATATGCTTGTAATCATTTGATATATTCTCATTGTATTAGTCTCTTCAATTTGTATCCAAATAATAGCAAACACCTGCCTTTTTAAAGGTTTCCTATTAACTTGCAAAAAAAATAATAATAATAAAAAGCATTTGTTTCCCGAAAGGGAGCTATGAATTATGAGTCTTGAGAGACTTATTCTTGGGGATAGAGTAGAATCCTTAAAAGGTAAAGAGTTGCTATCTAAGCATTAAAAAGATAGAAATAATAAGGATTATACTTTGTCCTTAAAAGATAGTTTATAAAGCTTATATCAGTGGATTTAATTTTGAATTTTTTATATAAACAAATATAAAATAAATACATGCATATAAAAATATACGATCATTTGATTTTTTTTAAGTCGAGCTACTCAAAATTAAACTATGTATCAAAATTTAATTGATTTACATATATAATTTTTCGAATTCTCTCCTTCATGATTGTGATTTTGTATGAACTACGGTCACAAATTTAAGATATATGTCTTTTTTTTTTTGATAAAAAATGATTCCATTTATAAGACACTTGGAAAATCGCATATCCAAAGAAACTTTTATTCATTAGGTTAATTTGAAAATATAATATCAACCTTTTACTTGTTCAAGATTAACACGAATTAACTATTCGGGTTTTAAAATTTGTTTAGATTTGTCTAAATTAAACAATGGTACAACCTAATCTAGTCCAAATAGTTTTTATAAAAAGTTAAAAATTTTAAAAACGTGATATTATTTATTTGACTTTTAGTATAATGCGGAGAATATGAAGAATCATTTGAACTGATGATAATACTCATTACTATTTATTATATTACTTAGTAGCAATATTTGTTATTACATTTAAAAATTTTTATTCAAATATTCTGTCAAAATAAGACAACAATTATATCATTTGTCTGTATTTAATTATTTGTTAATTTATATATATATATATACATTTCTATATATACATTTTAGGTTTTCTAACCAATGAGAAACTAACATTTTTGTTTCATACAGTTACTATGCTCTTTAGCAAGTTTGATTATTGTCTCTGGTTTGCCAATTTTTTATTTTTATTTGTTTAATTTGTGCTTGTGTAAGTGCTTAAGGAATATTTAATCAATTATAAATAAAAATAATTTCTCTTTTTATTATACAAACTTCTCGTATTCATGTTGAATTACACTTTCATACTAATTAGAATTATGCCAACTACTTATTTAGCAAATAATACTATAGTCGTGGAGTAATTTTCACTTAATTAGTAGTGTAATTATATATTAACTAAAACTAAGACTTTTCACTATAAAATAAAGGCTTTAACGGCTATTTTCATAAAACAATTAGTATTGAATAATACTTTATTAACAACCATTATCTTTTATTTTTGAAGATGGCTTCTTGCTTATTATTCTTCTTAAAATGGTTTGATTTTTTGATTCATTATCATAACATCTTTTTTTTTTTAAATCTCAATTTTCGAACATATTTCAGAATATTACAATTCGATAGCTTCAAAAAAAAAATTATTTCATAACAAAAGTTTTCGGTTCTTTGTAAATTTTTCTATTTTTTTTTTAATCTTTCTTATACTTCTTGTTTTTTATTAGATTTATTTTGGCTTAGGTAGATTTCCGCATATTGCAACATATATTTAAAAAATAATTCATTGTAAAGATTTTTGTCCATTTGTTAACTTGTTCCTTAAATTATTATCAACTAATTTAGTATTTAAATAAATGAAAAATGCATTATTTAATAAATACAAGATCAAATGCGTAAAATCTGTGCGACTCATGTGGTATTAAAAATTAATATTTATAAAAGATACTATATTATAATTAGCGGACCAAATCAAACTTAGACCTTTTATGTTGGATTCAACATCTAATTATATATATATATAAACATTATTTTTTTTGTCTAAATCCATTTCATAAATTTAATATTTTTATTCAAATTCTTTCGAATATTGAATAAATAGTCTAACATTGAATATGTTTTACCAAGAAACCGCATAATGATAACACGATAAAATCAATAGATAATCTAATTCATCGGTACAAATTGAAATTGGATTTATTTTGTCAATTAATCTTTAAGGTTGTTTGGCTGTGATATAAAAAAAGTGTAAGATGTAATAATAAAAGATATATAGGACCCTTGATTGAAGGCTAAAATTAAAATTAAAATTAAAATTATCATAACCGATGTGGCTAGATTCCTTCTCCCATTCAACGTTCCAAATGCCTAGGATTATGTAAAATTATTGTTTAAAAAGTTTTACCATTGTCTCCGTTGGTCATTACGAGGATGAAAAGTGATGGGCTAGACTATACTTACTACGAAAATATTAGAATATTACTAAATAAAATAAATTTTATTTAATTTGAAAATTAAAATTAAAATAAATTAAACTTATATTTTAATGATAAATTTATGATTTGTAAGACATTTATACCTTATATTTAAAAACAATCACTTGTCCTAAATTCTTAAGGGTTTTTTTTTTTTTAATTTTATTTTTAAGTAATTTTAACTTTGGTTTGTATGGTAAGTTGATTTAGTGATTGTACTCAACTCACTTTAGAAAAAAAATTAGTTTTTTTAAGTTTAGATTTTAATTTTAATTATTTAATTCTATTTTAAAATAATGTCTTTTACAATTCGATTTGATATTCATACTCGACTCGCTCGGGAAAAAATTCTTATTTTATAATCAATTTTAAGTTTTTATTTTATTTTATATGATATTTTTAAAGGAATTGATGATCATATTATAACTTACAAGGCGATTTAGAATTCGTATTTAAGTAGGTCTAAAAAAAATTATTTCAGATTTTTTATATTTATTTAATTTTTAAATGATGTATTTAGGAATTTAGTCCACACAGTGATTAACATGTTGATTTAGAATTCGTACCCAACTTTCTCAGTAAAAAGGTTTTAAAAAATAAATTTATTTATTTTATATTTAAATAATGTATTTAAAGGTGTTAGTCCACACGCTGACTTGCATATCGATTTAGGATTCATAATTGACCAGTTCAATAAAAAAATTTAAAAATAAATATTTTATATTATTTTTAAATGATGTATGCGTTAACTCTTGGATTGATTTAAAATCTGTTTCCAATTAAATACAAAATTTAAATAATTAATTATTATTAATAAATTTTAATTTAATATTAATTTTATTAAAAATTATAAAAAAATTAAATTAGCGAAGCGAGGCTTTTAATTCCAGTTTATATAAAAACAGGGATGTAAGACTTTTTTGAATTAACAAAAATAATCATTATTGTTTGTTATATTTTTAAATTGTAATTATATTATTTTATTGTCAATAAATTTTGTTAAAACAATTTCGTTAAAATGGATTAATTTAATACTAAGGAAAATGAATTAATTTAATAATAGATTAAAAAATTGAAGTTTAAATGTGCTAAAGTCCTAATTTTTCATTATTAATTTTAAAAAGTAAATCAATTTATTAAATATGAATAAAGAAGTTAAAATGTACATTAAATTTTTATATTCATAATTAATTTTGCATTATTATAATTAATAAATCTTATAATAATTTGATATAATTTCTAAATGAAAGAAACATTACTTGTTAATAATTTGATCTAATTTATAAATTAAAATGTACAATTATAAATAAAATAATAAACATTCACATGCGTACACACTTAATAACAAATACTAATGGAAAATAAATAAACTAATTGAGTTCAAACGCAGGTTTAAGATTTTTATATGTCAACTTGGTTTAACCTGACTCAAGAATGGCTTATCTATCTATTTATCTATTGATATTATTTTAACTAGTTTATGACGTGTGCGATGAATGAATTAATTTTATCTATTTAAATACATGCATGTATATACATATAATTAATATTCTTTTTAAAATTTATATATCTAAATAACATGTAATAAGAAAATTAAACTTTAAAAAAAAATCAAATAAATGTGCTAAAACATATACATTTTTTTGAAAATAAACAATGTAATTGAGCAAGATAATTAAAGATGGTAAACATAAACAAAACTTTTCACTGAGTCAAGTTAAAATTCTCCATCATCAATTTTGTGTGCTAAAATATATTATTTTTATTTTGATTTGGTTAAAAAAAATATTTTTAAACTTAACATCCAATATTTTGGTTCTACTAAAGTTGGTTTTAAAGTATTTCATAATAATAAAGTAGATTTTTCACTTGAAAGTTACTAATTTGACTACTTTATTTAAATTAAGATAAAGAATATTTAAAAATTAAACATTGGATAATCTCAATCTATATATAATTTGAGATTTGAGTAATTGGTATGACTATGATTATTTGATAAACAAAGAAGAGTTGTACTTTCATATGTCATCATATATAGATAATTATTATTATTTTTTTTACTAAGCATCTCTCTCTCTCTCTCTCTCTCTCTCTCTCTCTATATATATATATATATATATATATAATTGATTGATTTTATATTAATCTTTGGATGATTACTGATAGAAAGAATATGTAAAAAAATAATATAGCAATATATGTGTATAAACATAAAAATGAACTTTATATTGAAAGTAAAATAAATATATTGAAAGTAATTATATATAAATTATATATTGTATCTCATGAAAGTTATTTTAGGTTATTGCAAGAGTTTCAACACTGTTTTTTTTTTTTTTTTTTCAATATGTAGAATTTATCATGTGATTTGCAAAAAAAAAATTATTGTATTTTAAAAGGAAAAATAAATTAAAAAAATAAGTGAGTACTATTTTAGTGAGTAGTTATAGTTTAATAAATATTGAAAAAATAAACCCAAAAAGCAGTGAGTAATTTTTAGTGAGAAGTTCTTTTCTTTTTAAAATTAAAAGACTTAAACAACATAATTTATTTTATTAATATAACTTTAATTTGATTTTTATGTAAGTTAACCAATAAGAATAAGAAATAAAGTACTTAAAATATTATAACTTATCTTAACAGTTACATTATATTCACGTTTAAAATAAAAAATAATTATTAAAAAAATTTACGAAAATAAAAAATATCGCTTTTATTTTTTAAATTTAAGAAAGATTTTTTTTTATATAACTAATAAAATCTGAATAAAATAAGATTAACGTTTTAAAATTTAAAATTCTTATTACAATTAAATATAAATCAAATGGATTAACATTTAAAGTTTAAAAAATTTTTACAATGAAATTTGAATCAAATAGGATTAACATTTAATGTTTAAAATTTTTATTACAATTTAATATGAAAATAAGATTAATTTTTAAATTGGTAACGCATCACATATAGATAATCTTTTAAAATTAAAATCTAGTTTAAAATATTCGATAAATATGATCTTATAATTTAAAAATAATAAAAAATTTATTCTTTATTTTACGCGCCATAAAGATAAGTTATCCACTTAGACTTCCATGTTAGTTATATATTTGATGTACTACGTGTTCTCCGCTATATTATTTATATATTTGATGTGTTTGATTGAGTTAGATATAATGAGTTAAGTGATATTAATTTAGTTAAATAAATTACATACAAACCAAATCATAATTATAATATAAATAAAATTAGGATATTTTAATTTTATAATTTTTTTTAAAAATAACTACTGTCTAAAAATAATTTTTTGCTTAAAAAAACTTTTCTATTTTTAATTTTAACTCATTTTTTAAAATATTTATTTATTTTACTGAAGATATTTAAAAATATTTTTTTATTGAGTGTGATAAATTCTATAATAAAAAAATAAAAAAAAAAGGGTAGATTCTAGGGGTAACTTCGATTTTTAACGCTTCGAAACTGCTCCGAAGGTTAAGCTTATATATGGCCTAATTTGTTATCATACTATTTGATCTCGCGGTTACCGAATTTAACTCTGGTCTCTAGTTTGGGGTTCAATTTAATTATTCGCTTAGAACGCTTGCGTTAGGGCCTACCGTGATTTAATTGTCCGAACACGACGTGAGACCACAACGCGGAAATAGCCCCTACGTAGGTGTCCCACTAGAAATGGATTCGGATTACGTAAAATGCATCAATCATGCACCCTCTCTTAGATGTTGACATGTGGCATAATCAGAGTCATTCGTCAACATATAGATACGTCTACTTCTAGCCTACACCATGAGCACTACAACTAGTTGCTGGACTGTTCCTTTTCTCTGCATTTTTACTTTTTGCAGCTTTTTATGTCATTGTATCGTTATAAAATTTAAGAAGATGAATAATTATTTTTAAAAAATTTAAAGGTATAAATTTATTTATAATTATTAAATTTTAAAATTATTTTTAAAAAATTTAAAAAATATTATTTATTTTTAATATTATTAAATTTAAGATAAAAATAATTTTTTTATTATTATTTTATTTGATATATAATAATTTTTTATTTTACAATAAATTACATTTTCATACGGCGAATACTTAGAGGTGATATTAGCTTGAGTGTTGAAGGATGTCTCAGAGAAAAACCTTGGGCTTCCCCTTAGCTCGGTTGGCAGGTTCGGGTAGGTTTGGCTCAGGTTATTTCAAGTTTAAAATTTTCATATTCAGGTTAATTCCGGTTCAAGCTTATTCGGGT
>JBBYHK010349000.1:0-77500 GCA_038382065.1 Adansonia grandidieri | reverse complement strand
CGAGTCACATGTCCAACCAAGTGGCGTATGACTTTAGCCCATGCGTGTCAACCACATCTGCACCAACGTCCCCTCCACATATGCACCAACGTTAACGTGATTTCTAGTACTTGGCGTGTCGCTCCAACAAGACGACGTCTGCATCCCACTTCAATTCGCTTTCATAGTTGCGGACACTAACATTTTCACCCGCGACGATTTGCATATAAAAATATAGATATATATAATTTTTTATTATTTATTTAATTACCTTGATATATTCTAAGGATTATCGAATATAACTCAATAAGTCAATCAATATTATTAGCAGAGATATAATAATGTATTGCATCAATTTTAATTATTGCCGATGAAATCTTGTCTTAGTGGCAAGGAAGATATGCGGCTAGAAAGTTAAAAGTCTTACGATGTTTAAAAAATCGAATAAAAATTAAATTAGTGAAAATTTTGAATTATTGGTTTAATCGATTCAATTAATTAGATTGATTAAATTAAATTATTTAAGTAAAAAATTTAAATATTAAATAAAGTTAATACTTAATAAAAATATATATTTAACTAAAATGATATGATCTTTAATATAGATATAAAAAGTAAATAATTTAAATCTTATTATATAAAATATTTTTTAAAAAAATATAGTAAAACTAAGTTTATATCCATATTTTCGGTGTTTCCTCATTTTTTTATTGATGTTTTACAGGTTTAACTGGTCGGTTCGATCGGATTTGTTCAATAGTCAAATTAACTTTCTAAGCTGAGGTCTTATTATGTTGATATTTGATTTAATTTTATGTTAGATTTATCATATTATATTTTAGTTTGTTAATTTATATCATTCTTCGTAGCAAGAGGTACTCAAAACAAATTCCTTCTAGCAATGTAGAATTGAAATTTTAGAAAATATATGAAAGACTATATACCATGTTATGTAATCCAATAATTATTTGGGTAAAACGAAAAGAAACATATTATTAAATTATGCGAATTAATGTGTAGCTAATTATAAAACTCTTAGAAATAACATTTATAAAGAAGATTTAGGCTTGCAATATATATTTATTATTGGTTAGACCCTTAATTTATATAAAGGTTTTGGGTATATTAAAGGACTCACTAAATCTATGCCTATATATATATATATCTATATGTATGCATAACATACCAAATTAGAAACCTACGATGCTTAATCAAGTTGAGAAAAAGTGTAGTTCATTTTTTTTTATTATTAACGTTCGATCTCTTAAATAACTCAGCACTTTTTGTCTAAGCTCAACTCAATCAATTTTATTGTTACATAAATTTATGAGACGATTGATATTTCTTTTTTTAAAAAATGATACCTTTAAAATAGGGTGTAAAAATCCGGCTATGCCTGTGGGAATTTAGGTAGTATTCTTATAAGACTAGGCTAGACTAAAATATTATTTGTATTTCAAGTTGGACTAAACTTGAACAATCTCAAAATCTTCATCATACCGTATTTAAACTCAATCTAAACTGAAGTTAATCCGATTGTTAAACACATCTACTCCATAATATACCTTGCATAGGAATGCTCCTAAAAACAAAATTATCTTATCCTTCGCTTTCTTTTTCATGGAAGATAACATCTTTTAAATGGTGGAAAAGATAAAAGATTGAACTCAAACCTCTTTTTATTTGCTCTCCGAAGTATAAATATAAATATAAATATATATATATATATATATATATATATATATAAAAGAAGAGTTATAGTTGCACGGGCGTATCTGCATGCACAGTGAGGTGATTCAAATACTTAATCTTGGATATGTTGTACAATTTCACCCCCAAACAAGAAGTGTGGTACAATTACCTTTTTTTTTTTTCTGGCTTTGGTCCTGAAAAGTAATATAAATAGTCCAAAATTTATAGTAATCACTTTTCACAGGATAGAAAGTGACACTTCAATCCAACCAAATCCAATATCAAAGCTTCTTCTCTTATATCTTGCTATAAAAGCATAAAATTGATTTTTTTAAACTAAATATTTACTTTTATAACCTTATTAATAATAAATTATTAAATCATATCATATACTTTCCAAAATAAATTTCTAACAATGTAGATGAACTTGCTATAAAAATCTAATACATGTACATTTGCAAACAAAGTAATTTTGAACAAAAAAGATCTCTATAAATCCAAATAACTTGAGTTTTTAACCCAAAAAATTTTAATTTAAAATGATTCAAACTTAATTAATGACACAAATTTGAAATGACTATCTAAAAGCTATTTGCATTTTCTTCCACTTGAAATGATTCAATCCAAGATGATTTAACTGACACCCAATCCAGCTGGTCCAACAACCATTTTATTTATCATGATCAAAATCGTAACACATTCTTTTCTTAACTATCATTCATATCTGTGTACGAGATTGATAATTTACGAATAAATTCTCAGAAAAATAATGAAAGATAACCAAACGCGAAGCAAATTGATGAATCCCCAGAACTGGCCAACTAATAATAATAATAATAATAATAATAATAATAAATCCCTAGAAAATAACAAGGCATCCAACAGACGTCCCTCAACCATACTTTGAAAGCAATGGCTCAGCCACTTAAAAAATAAAAAATAAGAGGAGGTGAGAGCAACAAGCCAAGAGTACTTATAGCCAGGGGGCCGCAGGGCCAGCGGGCAGTGTGGGCAGGGGGCCAAGTGCGGAAGCCCTAAGGCTTTAGTATCCCACCACATGGTTGGTCAAAAAGACCAAAGTGCAAGCCACTGCAACACGCGTCATTTCTTCAGTTTTCCTCTGCTTTCGTACAAAATCCATCACCAAGATTTTATGTATTTGTATTACATATATATATATTATGCTAATATTTATATAAATTTTAATAAATTAATAATTTATATTATTTAAATTTTAAATTATATATTTTATTTTATTTTATTTTAATTATTTTATTTATATAATCATATTTAATATTATTAGATTTGTAATCATTGTATAATATTTTAAATTTTTTTATATTAATTAAAAAATTAGGTTGGAACATTCGGTTGATTTAAAAATTAAAAATTTAATTAATTCGATATACTAATAGAATTGACTATAAGTTGAACTTGCAAAAAATTGCTAGAAAATTAGTAAAAATTCAAATTATGTATAATTTTTTATTTTTTATTTTTATATTAATTGATAAAATTTGAATATTTAACGTGTTAATTTATATGAAAAACATATTATTAAATTAAATATATATTTTAATTATTTATTTATTATATTTAATATTTATTTAATATTAAAATTATTTTTTTAATATTTAAACTTTATTTTAAATCGATTTCCCCTTGAATCCTTCTGTTTTAACAATGATTTTTCGCCATTTCATTGGCTCTCTCAATCTACATATAGTTTCCTCTTTCTACTAGAAGAGTGAGAGAGAGAGAGAGAGAGAGAGCGAGAGAGAGAGAGAGAGAGAGAGAAAGTGATGAAAGAGTGATGAGAGTGCGGTAGACTCGGATCCTGTCTCCCATGAAAATGGTCCAAACAAAGTCACCATACAAAAGATTTTGATTCTCTCTTTCTCTTTCTATTCATTATTTTACTTAGTTGTTGTGCCCTTTTTTCGCTCTAGGAAAACCTAAATGGAAACGGGTGATCAGTACGGCCTGCCTGATCTCCGGCAGTTTCTAACAAGGAGAACCCATTTTACGGCAACCCTGCCACAACCGTCTGAACCATACCTTGCTCATAGAAACATGGCTCCATTACCTCCTTACCATGAAGCCTTCATGCTGAGCAATGGGATGTCGTCAATGCCTAGTGGTTTTGGTAGGTTTAGCCTCGACCATTTTGTCGATGCTTCCGCCACCACCACTGCTGCAATCGCTGCTTCAGCTTCTGCTTCTGCTGGTTCTGGTTCTAGCGCTTGTGCGGCACTGTTTGGAGCTGACATGGCGACTGGTGGGTGGAGCCTGGGAAATATCGACGGTGGTGGTTGCAACAGTCGGTGGCCCAGACAAGAAACTCTTACGCTGCTTGAGATCAGATCTAGACTTGATTCCAAGTTCAAAGAGGCTAATCAGAAAGGACCCTTGTGGGATGAAGTTTCAAGGTATATTATTTCTATCAACCCAAATTCTTCAGTTTTTATCACTTCATTGTTCTTCTTCTTCTTCTTCTTCCTTCCTTCCTTTCTTCCTTTCTTCCTTTCTTTCTTTCACTTGGATTTCCATTTTTTTACTTTGTTTTTTTGTTTCAATTTTCTGATATGCCTAATCAAGAAACCCTATTTGTCTTTTGCATACTGAAACCATATTGTCTTTCTCTTTATATGAAAAGTCCGAAGAACTTTCAATCAAATGCTTTTCTTTTTCTTTTTAAATTTTCTGCTGGATTTTCTTTCTGATTGAAAGCAACGGAGCTGTAAGTTAACTCAGAGATCCAGGTGCTCTTTTTTCTTAAAAAAAAAAATAATAATTTTTTTCATAATTCAAACTAGATTATCTTATTTTGCAGAATTGTTCCTTAATTACTTTCAGCAAACTCTTACTAACAAAAAGGTAATTAAGATATTTACACCTTCAACATGTTTTTGAACTTAAAAAAAAAAAAACAAATTAATTATATATAGACAGGAAAGTTGTGGAATATTTTAATCATCATTAATTTAAAATTTATTACTTACCAAAGAAAGTGAAGACATAATAATATCCATATATTATTGATAGCTAGGAATGTTGGGTATATTAATTCTTTAATAATTCTTTATTTTTTGAGTTTTGGAGGCTAAACTAGTGATAGATTTTCTTTGAAGATTTGGGGTTTTTATTTTTTTAATGTTTAAATTGTTGAGATTTTATTATCTTGATTTTAGATTAATGGCGGAAGAACATGGGTACCAGAGAAGTGGGAAGAAATGTAGAGAGAAGTTTGAGAATCTTTACAAATATTACAAGAAGACTAAGGAAGGTAAAGCTGGAAGACAAGATGGGAAAAATTACAGGTTTTTTCGACAACTGGAAGCCATTTATGGTGAAACAAGCAATCAAAGTTCAGCCTCAGAAACCAACGTTGCCCGAAGGAATCTCGTTTCCCAGGCTCTAAACAACGCAGTGAACCAAGAAAATCAAGAATCCTTGTTGCAGGAACAGAAACGAAGTGAGAGCCTTAGTTTGTCCGATGCATCTGAATTTGAAACTTCGTCGTCTGATAATAATAATGATGATGACGAACTTTCAGCTATTGCTTTCATGATGAAACAATCAATGGAGGAGAATGAGAAGATGAGTGGGGGGAATTCGAGGGTTAAGAAAGGATGGAAAACAAAGGTGAAAGATTTCGTGGATTCACAGATGAAGAAGTTGATTGATTCACAAGATGTTTGGATGGAGAGAATGTTGAAAACCATTGAAGATAAAGAGCAAGAAAGACTGTCGAAAGAGGAACAATGGAGGAGACAAGAGGCTGCTCGGTTTGATAAGGAACATGAATTCTGGGCGAAGGAAAGAGCTTGGATCGAAGCTCGTGATGCTGCATTAATGGAGGTTTTGAAAAAGTTCACAGGGAAAGGATTAGAAGCATCTGAACATGAAATCTCAAGTTTGATTCAGCTTGGGACAAGCTTGGAACGAAGATTCCATGAAACTGGGTATTCAAAGCAAAGCATGGGGGAAGAAATTGAATCAAAAATGGTGAGTTTGGGGTATGAATATGAAACAAATCCAGAGTATTACAAGAAGCGCAAAGAGGATTTCAGAAGCATCAATAATTTCCAACAGCTTGATGCCATTGATGACGCTCAAGAAAATAACACAAATTACAGTGTGAAACAAAGGGAGGAACTGCAACAGGCCGCCATGGATTCATCATCATCACCTTCAAATTCTTATGACGTGAACTCATTTCAGATTGGTGCAGTAAACCAAGGAGATCAACGCTTATTGGACAGGTATGGATTAAATTGGAAGCTCAGTAAGGGAAAGAATCAACAAATTTAGTTCTATCTTTTTCTTAAATTATTGAGCTTTCTAACTGTTGTTTTCTTTGAGTTTGAAAGGAAGGGTTTGAAACCCTATTCTTTTGAATAGGGTTTAAACCAATCATTTGAGGATGAAAGTTTTTCTTGCTTGTGTCTATGTAATGTAAGAAATCATTGACTTTTGAGAATTAATTTTAAGTAGCAAATTAATTTATTAATTAACTAATTCTTAAATATCCAGATTAAATAGTAATAGCTTGAGAATTTAAAACTTAACTTATTTGATTTATATGATTATTTTTTTAAACAGTTGTAATTGATAAATTTAAAATTTAATATTTGTAATTCTCTTACTTTACATAGGTTATAAAAATTATAGTTATTTGGATTTTATCACTTCAAGGGTTTAATTTATGATGTTTTATTCAGATAAAACAAATAAAAATGACCATTTCTGTTCTTTTTTATGTATTTGGAAGAATTATTTTTCTTCTTTTTTATATATTTCGAAGAATTATTTTTCCAGCAACCCAGCCAATCCAGAGTACCTTTGATCAGAATATCATCTGGAATTTTATACTTATTTTCTTTGCATTTATTTATAATTCTCAATTATTATTTAATGATAACAGCACTTGAACTACTGTTTGGTCTTAAAATATTATTTCTTTTCGCTGATATTGTTAATCATCAATGTATATAATTCATATATTAGTGTTGTATTTGTATATTTTAGCATGTTATAATAATATTTAAAGAATTTTATATTTATATAAATTTTAATAGATTAATAATTTAAATTATGTAAATTTTGATATGTTAGTGTATTCTTATCTTGTTGTGTTATATTTTGTATTATATTATATTTCAATTAGTTTTTCAATATTATGTCTATATTATTTAAAATATGTGGTGTCTCATACTATTACAAGATCTAAGTAAAGACCCAACTAATTTTTTTCCTTCTTTAATATTCTTTACATCGTGTCAAAAGCAATTAAGCGCACAGAAAATTAAAGGTTTTTTTTTTTCATAATATTGTTATGAATCTTGGTAATTCGTATATTTATGTCTGTATTATATTAAATTATAATCGTATTTAAAATATTTTATATTTATTTTTATATATTAGTAATTTTTATTATTTAAATTTTAAAACATGAATACATATCATATATTAAGTATTTTATATATATCATAATCGATCATGTCTAAAATTTCGAGGTCTAGTTATGATAAAAAATTTAGATAGTTCTTAATAAATATTATATAGAAGAAAGGAGTATTTATCCCTTTAAGTAAGTTTAGTCCCAAATGGTTCTTCCCTTTTGGAAGCTGACGTCCAAGACTCAAATTTCATCTCATTTTATTTCTCTGATTAGATAATGTATAAATAAATAAATAAATAAAAATACAATCAAATGAAAGTTTTTAATTGATTAAAGACAAATCAAAGTGAATTAATCGAAATAAAATTAGATTAAATTCCCATATAGTAAAACTTGAATATGAGATCTTATAAGTTTCAAATTTCTTCTCATTTGAGATAATGTATACTTTCATTGTAAAAAAATAGTTAAAAACTTGCATTGAAAACTAAGGCTTTCTATGTCCTTAAAAGTGTTGTGCAATTTGCTTTAAGATGTTGCAAATAATAGTGTTTTAAAAAAGTACTAACAATAATCTCGTGTGTATATATATATATTTCAAAATGTAATTTAAACTAACCTATTACAATATAATACTATTTACATTACGAAAAAGAAATATTTTACAATATTTATATAAATTATTCTAGAAAGAATTTTTTTTGTTGGTTCTCTTTTTTTCTTTCTTAAATCTGTATATTATTTTTAAAATTTTGTTTTCATAATAAACTTTTATCTATGCACAACAAATTAAAATTCGTAGATGTTATTATATAATTATAATAATAACAATATAGAGCACCATACACATAAACAACTCTATATATATATATATATATATATATATAAAAGGAAAAGAACTCCAATAGACTCCACCTGCAAGAGAAGCTTATACAAAGCAATAAACCAGCAAGCACTGGCTCTCCCAAAATAATGCACTTGCATATTGATCAGCAACGAAGGGGGAAAAAAAAAAAAAGAAACTCCCCCTCATTGCTTTCACCGAACATTAATTCGACTTTGCTATCAACCAGCAACAATGCCTTCATCCATCCAAAAAGTAAATGGAGATATGCATATACTATATCTGTTCAAGAGTTGGGTAGCTCGTTTAATCCAACTTGATCGAATTTGAATTTTTATCTTTTTGTTTTAGTACAGCCCAAACTGAAAAAATATTTTTAAATTAAAATAATATATTTTTTATTGAAATTTAATTATAAAATATATAAATATTAATATAAAAATATTTTTTAATATTTTTAACGCAATAAACTATGATTTGGGTATAAATAAATGGACCAGATCAAATTCAAGTCTAAGCTTAAAATTTAAAATCTTTCAAACTGTAGCTCGATTTGATCCGTGAGCACCTCTAGTATATACAAGGTCTTACATAATTAACTTGTTCTCTTTATGTTTCTTATTTTAATATCTTTTTATTGCTTTTGAATGAACGAAAGTTATGGATTATAAAATCAGATTCAATAAGGATATATGATTTTTATGCGGTGTTGGTTTTATTATTCATATACGCTGTTCATCACGTGATGAAGCTTAATATTGTTGAGGTTGTCAAATTTCCCGGAGTGTGGACATTTTAAATATGACTGATAAAAGTCACACCAGGTTAGTTGAGAAAAAAATATTCCCTCAATCACAAATTACTAAGTGTCAATTTAATTTTTTTTTAATTAAGAATTTTTAATTAAATGAAATTTATAATATTATATTTGATGAAATCATGATTAATTATCAAATTAAATTTTGTATCTCTAATTAAATTAAATTAATTAAGAGATAAATAAAAAAACAAAATTCTTTCCGAATTATCTTGTCTCTAAATTAAATTAACTAAGAGATAAATAAAAAATATATTTTAAAATAAATTATGGTTTTCAAGAATTGGTTTTACTTGTCTTACTGATACCATAAAAAGGGCCCCTAAGCCATTCAACATAACAATTGCACAATTTATAAACTTTAAGAGAAGACTTTGAAAAAATTCTCTCCAAATTTTAAGAACATTTTTCTGAAGAACCGAAGGAGTTGAAAAAATTCTAAAAAATATTGTACATGCTTTGAAGAATTCTCGAAATGTTGCTCTTCGATCTTGTTCCATCAATCAAAAGGCCCCAAGAGGGTCAATCCTGTTTTTAATATCAAATCATTCAAAGACGTTTAAACTGAATTGAATAATTTTATTTTTGGGACGATCAACCCTTTTTTGTTTATAGTGAATTTTTATTAACTAAACTATTGTCTTTTTGACCCAAAATCGGAAATCCACCAATATTCTAAATTATTAACAGTTTTACCTCAAAAGTGTTTAAATAATATATCAAAAGTCATGGTAAGAATTAATTAAAAAAACAAAAGGTCATATAAAAATAGTGTATATTAGAATGGATTTGGTTAAAAAAATGCTGCTTTACTTTAATTATTATTATCAAGATCATATAACAAATGCATTTTTGATATATATATATATATATATATATATTGGCTTTTGAAAAAATTTTATTTGTCAATGCATTTACTATAATTGTATATGGAACAGAGAGGAACCAAGACAATATATATATATATATATATATTATGTGAGAATCTTAGACAACATAATTATCATTGACTAGGTTCCAAATTAAGCAACATTAATGAAAAGTGGAAAGTGAAAAAAGCAGTAGCATCGATCGGCAATGTTAATGTCTGGACCACCTCGATGTGCTGTCGAACTGCTTCACTTGAAATTGAGCACTTTACAATATTAAAGAATAAGTAAAAAAAAAAAAAAAAAAAAGCCTTGATTTTAATCCCCACCCAAAAAAAAAAAGCCTAGCTAATGCCCAATAAGATCTTCTGAAAAAGCAAGATAATGGAATAATGTCCGCATAGTTGCTATTTTACTCGTAATCATAAGAGTTTATAGGTTGGGTCAGATCAGATCGTAATTTTAATAGTTTTTTATTTTTTACTTAGATTTAAGTTGGGTTATTTCAAAAATCCATTTCACTATTTAAAATAATATTAAAAGTTAAATAAATTTTGATAATTAAATCCACAAAAAAATATTTTATTATTAAATAATAATTCAAGTCAGATCGATCCAATCCGAATTTAGAAAACTCATATCTAGGCCCTTCTGATGAATAGGTCTACTCTTAACTATTTGTCATATTAAACATGATTTATATATATATAAAAGAGGTTGCATTTAGAATAAATAAAAAAAATTATAAATGCTAAAATTTGAATTCAAGATTATTGGATGTCAGTTGTTAAAAGTAATTGTAGAAATCAAATCTTTACGGCTAATATCTAATTCATTGAAATTGTTTCTTTGACTTAAGCCTAATTTAGTATTGCTATTGGACAACTTTTCAGGTCAAAAGCTATGTTTCACCTAAAACATATAGTTAAATGGGTAAAAAGTTTTTGCTTTTACAATTAAAACCATGGTTTAGTGAACCCAAACCAAAATACAACTACTAATCTATTCTTTGTTTTATAGTGTTATTATATGTGTATATATACACACACACACACAACTATTCTAACTATGCTACTATTATTATTTCATGTTCATGTCACAATTTCTAATAAGACATAATTTTCATTATAATTTTTTAATGGGTTGGATTTTTTAGACTAGTTTTGCCCCTAGTACCTTCCCATATTTTTGTATTTGAAAACTAAATTTTAAACCTTTTTCTCTTCTTGGCCGAAGTTAAGAGAGGGGTTTTTTTGTAATTTTATCATTTCACATGCACTTTTAGGGTTATTTTAGGGTCAATCAAACCTACCAAGGGTGTTTTGGCTTTTTCCCAAGTTAAACATGCATTCCAAAGGTATTTTGGCCTCTTACCCATGTTTAGAATCAAAGCCGAGTTGCCTAGGTCAAAACCAAGTCACTTCGGTTGAAACTAAGACAAGTGTCTCATCCTGAGTCCATTTCATCAAGATTGAGTCCTTTGGGTCATGTTAGTATTTTCATATAAAAAAATGTCCATTAAGATCATTTTAGACTTTTTCATTAAAATCTAGTCCTTGGGGTCATGCTCGCATTTTCATATCAAAACATGTCTATTGAGGTTTTTTTTCTAATTTTTCCATTAAAACAAAGTCCTTAGGATCATGTTTATATTTTCATATCAAAACATGCCCATTAAGGTCATTTGAGTCATTTTCTATTAAAACCAAATCCTTTATATATTATCAAATATGTTCACTAAGATCATTTTAGAACTAAAATCGAGTTTTTAGAATCATGTTAGCACCATCTCAAAAACTGACACTTTAGGGCCATTTTAGCTTTTTATATTAAAAGTGTGTTTTTAGGGTTAGGTTATCATTTCTTTGTCAACACTAAACCCTTAGAGATATTTTAATTATTTTCTACTAAAATCGAGTCTTTAGGATTAGTTTTGCACTTTCCTGTCAAAACCAAACCCTAGGACTGACCTCTTACATTTTTAGTTTAATTTAAATTTTTATTAATGTATTACAATATAAGTGTTTTTTGAAATAATAAGGCAATATCCCCAACTTAAAAATAGTCCATAAAAGTCATCCAGCATATAGAAAGAGTTTTATTGATTATTCTAAAGACAAAATATCCTTTTCAAAAATAAAGTAGACAAAAGTTTTCATGTGATAATGGGGTGCGAGGACTTTTTCATATTTTTTTAAAAAATAAAACCAGTTCATTCTAAATGCAGTCAATAATTGATAAATAATTTAGGGATTTGGGAATTATTCCTAACCACCAATATTTAAAACTAATGTTAATTGAGATTTAAGATAACATCTAATTAAAATGTGCCAATTTATAGGCATTATACGGATGCTCATCATTCCTCACACATAACTGACTCTCAAACCAGAAGTTACTGTAGTTCTATAAAAACTTTGATATCCATTTTTGAGGGCTTTGTAACCTCAAAATACGAGCCTCAGTGTATTAATGTATTACAATATAATATAAGTGTACTACAATATAGTTTAATTTAAATCTTTATTAATGTATTACAATATAAGTGTTTTTTGAAATAATAAGGCAATATCCCCAACTTAAAAATAGTCCATAAATGTCATCTAGCATATGGAAAGAGTTTTATCGATTATTTTAAAGACAAAATATCCTTTTAAAAAATAAAGTAGACAAAAGTTTTCATGTGATAGTGGGGGGTGAGGTCTTTTTCATATTTTCTTAAAAAATACAACCAGTTCATTCTAAATGCAATCAATAATTGATAAATAATTTAGGGATTTGGGAGTTATTGTTAAACACTAATATTTAAAGCTAATGTTAATTGAGATTTGAGATAACATCTAATTAAAAGGTGCCAATTTATAGGCATTATAGGGGTGCTCATCATTCCCCACACATAATAGACTCTCAAACCAGAAGTTACTATAGTTTTATGAAAACTTTGATATCCATTTTTGAGGGCTTTGTAACCTAAAAAATATAAGCCTTAATCGGTGGCTAATCTCACCTAGCCCAAATGAATTGGTAGCGACTCACAATTTATCGATCATTTTGCTCAGAGCTACAGGAAAAGTCAGGCGAGTGATTCACTTTAGTAATCAAGTCTCATGCTAACACAAAGAAAAATACTTGTCAAAGTCTAGCACATCAAATTTGCATTTGGCACCTTGTGATAGCTTGCCAACTCCATTGAGGATGCTTAAGAGAGCAGGTTTGAAATTGAGCATGTGTTGTTTATAATCTTGATTATTCGATTTTAACTAGTATTTACTAGTTTTCTAAAAAATGTTTTGTAAATAAATTCATGCATATTATTTTCATTTTATGATTTATGTTTTATGCTGGTTATTTTTTTCGTTTATTTGTTTTTCACTTTTGGGGCATTTAGTATAGGGGTTGTAGAATAGATTACTCCCTACACAAATTATACATATGCATATGATTTAGATTCTCCTCCAAGCTGTTGGAAGAGGCATAGGTTTTCTAATGTTTTAGGAAAGAGGTGAAGTAACTCTGCTCTCGTGAGGTGTTAGACTTTGCATAGGCCAATGAAAAACTCTTTGGGTGTAAATTACCTACATCTTCATGAGATGTTAGCCTTCATATAAACATGGAAAAATATTTCCACCTAAATTGACCCTTCTCCGTTAGAGGCCCGTAATGGGTAAGGATTGGGTTGCCTTGCTAGTCCTTTATGGACGCGAGGAACAATTTGAGGGACCAAGTACAAATAAACAGAACCCTCATGTAGTGAACAGTAGTAGTGACCTAAGGTAGAGCCATGCCAGACCTTCTTTAGAAATAACTCAAGTTAAGCAAACACGGCGGAACACTTTTTACATTTTACTTTTATTTTTTAACCTAAATTTTTTTAAAATAGGCAATAGTGAACGTACATCGGTTGGCCTAAGTAAATTAGATTTTATTTTTTTTCCACCTTGAAGGTTTCATAATGTCATAGTGAATTTTCTAAAGGTAAATTTCATAGAATTTTGTCTTGCTCTCTTTTTTATTTTTGTAAAATAAAATTTTCCATGACCATAAAAAATCATTTTATTTTATTTTTTTAATAAAAAAATGAATTTATTTTTATTATGAGAAGGAAAATAGAAAAGATGAAAATGGAAAAAGAGTTAAAAGAGAGTTGGAAAAAAAGAAAAACAAAAGAAGGAAATCAAAGAATTTAGTCAAAAGTTTGGAGCATTTATGTTATTGAGGAATAAAATTGGTTTTAGAAATTTAGCTTTACAAATCTTTTAATTACATATGAATAGCACTAATATCATTTGAGACCTCATATATATGAAAATGAATCTCCTTAAGCATTCTTGCATTTCATACATTTCACCTAATAAACTGTCATTATGCTTATCCATTCATAGATCAGCATAAGATGTTAAACATATTTGTTGTTGCATTGAAAAGGTTAAAACAGAAGGACCATTTAGACTAAAAAATTAATACATTAGAGTGCTCTGGGAAGAATTCAGACATGAGGTTTAGGAAATGAAAAGCCAGCTTGACAGATTGGTGAAAATTGTCAAGGGTTTTCATGAGAGAAAAAAGCAACTTTTCAAAGAGCTTCATCATCCTCAATAAATTAAAGGAACTAGATTCTAGGAGATGGTTGATTACATGAATTAATCTTTCAAAAGAAATAGTTGCTGGGTTTGGACATGAAATTCAAGGGATAAAAGAACAACTTAACAAGCTGATGAAAAATGTTAGAAATCTTGATCAAAATAAAATAAGTGATCTTCCGGAGTCATCGTTACCTTTAGCTTAACCTTATGTGCTAGAAAACCCAAAGACTAGATTAAACATATTATTAGGTGAACATTCTGATCCCTATCCTATTTCAATGGTTAAACCAAACCTTTTTAACTCCACATAGTTATAAATTAGCTTGCTCTCTGGCCTATTGTCATTCTAGCACTTTTCAGCCGTCTTCTGATTCTTATACTAAGAAAAGACTACGAGAAGATGAAGAAAGGCCTTGATTCAATCCAATTCCACTGACTTATAAGGAATTGTACTCTTATTTGCTCTAAAGCTGGCTTGTTGCACCTGTGTACGTTCGACCGTAAAAACCTTCTTACCCCAAATGGTATGGTGTTAACACCTATTGCGATTATCATGCGAAGATACAGGGCCATTCTATAGAAAACTACAATAACTTCAAAAGGAGAGTTAAAAGCCTAATCAATGCAGACTTACTGCAATTCAGGACCAAACCGAAGCTAAATTTTGCTGCTGACCTTCTACCTCACCATATTAAGTTAAAAATTAATAGGATATTAACAAGTGAATTTTATATCACAACATCACTCGATCACTTGCCAACTAGGAATAACCTAAGAATAAGGAACCAAGGTGTTTTGTCTATCTTGCTCAACTACTAAAAACTCCTTCCTATACTTTTTCAAAGCCATTTGGTTGAATATCCAGCATTGGAGCCTTGACATCCATCTTACTTTAAGTGGTATAATCCAGAAGCTAGAAGTGATTATCATTGTAAAGCTTATGGACATTCTATCGAGAATTGTGTGACTTTCAAGAACAAAGTAATAAGTCTCATTGATGCTAGATAGTTTGACTCAAAGACCTTGGTTACTAAGGGCTTTAGAAGACTTATTAATATTGCGGATGTGGATGACGTGATTAGTTTTTTTTTAGATCAAAGGCTTTAGAAACTTTAGAATATAGGACAATAGAGTGTTTGCAAAGATAGCTTTTTAACTACTGTGTGGATTCTATAAATGTGACTTCATCTCGTATGAATAATGAATGAATGAATGTGAAGGAGTTTTTTTACAAGATAACGATGTTTGAGTGATGATTCTAATTCCTCGACTTCTTGCCTTTATGTTAATCTCCCAATGTTTACACTTAGTCAATTACTCATCATACCATGCATATCAGCAATGCTGATTCATTCTTTTACTCTTATATATATTTATACATATATTCAACTCTTAATTCATTGATGCTTATTCATGCTTGCTAATTGATATTTGCTTGAGGAAATAAAAAGGTGTCTTGCTAAAATCCCTGAAAAAGAAGGACAAGGATAAAAATAAACTTTGATAAGGCCTATGTTATTCACACAAAGTAATTTAGGTTTTTTTTTTCCTTCTTTCAATTTGGATAACATTGAAAACAAAATGGAAGAAAATTGTGTTGCTTGGTTGGATGGGTTGGAACAAACCTAAAACAAGAAAGCGGGACAAATGCCCTAGATACTTTGACTAACTAGAGGAAGTAAAAAAAGGATGGAAGCAATGGAGAAACATATTACACAAAAGGCAAACCTCTGGCCAAGAAAATTAACAATTAATCTAAGACTAAGCGAAAAGCTTTTCAAACCTTGTTAGAGTTTTAAAATAAAAATTGTCTTGTAAAAAATGGCATAGGGCCCAAAGATGCCAAAAAATTTTGACCAGTTAGAAGAAAAAAATCTTAACCATTGAGAATGAATAAGGATTTAAAAATGCAAAGGATTTTCAGTTGGTCCCAAATATAATAATTCCATCAAAGTTTAAAATTTTAAAATTTGAAAAATATGGTGGACTTGCATGCTTAAAAACACATTTGACGGCATATTATCATAAAATGGTTAGGCATACTGGGAATGAGAAGCTGTATATTCATATCTTTTTAAAGAGCCTAACTAGGGTCGAATCCGAGTGGCAATCCAATTAGAAAGATGCCATGTGTGCACATGAAGAGATATGGTTCGAGCATTTCTAGAATGATATAAGCACATGTAAAAAATAGCCCTGGACTTGTGGACCCTCTAAAACATGAGAAAGAATCCTAAAGAGAGCTACAAAGAGTGTACCTGAGGATAAAAAGATGTAGCCTCATGAGTCCACCTACCTCTCATTAATAGAGAAATACACACTGATTTTAATGAGAGAAATGCACATTGATTGATATAGAATAATCTGTCTCGATACAGAATGCTTTGTCTCGATACATGAATAGTGATTTTTAAATTTTAAGGTTATTTAGCTAGTGCCAAGTATTGTATCAATACACAAAAATAGTGTATCGATACATTCGCATGAAAATCAATTTTAAAAGATTTTTCATGACTTTAAAACATATAAAACTTATCTAAAAAATGTTTTATATAAAAATATGTATTAAGAACACATTTTTAAGTGCTTAAAGGAGTTAAAACACTTTCTAGTATTTTTCAAAGTGTTTACAAAATATTTCATGGAAAAATACTAATTTTGAAAATATTTAAACATAGTTAATTAAGCTTAAGTAAAGGAACATTCACCTCTTTTTCGGCTTTTAAACCTTGACTTTATAGTAACCCATGAAAATCTCGACTGGATCATGGCAATCCTTTCGATTCTTGACTTTTTTGTAATCCTCTTAAGCTTTGACCTTGTTATGACTAGACCTAGTGATGCTAACCCATTTGAGCCATTGAACTCTACGTTAAATCATCTAAACAATTCATAAAAATGTTTTATTTCATTTAGAGATTTCTTTGATAGTAATCACTAATTGTTGAAAAACTTTGATACCTTAAATTTTAAAAAAAGTGAAAATGGCATGTCCATTATTCTCAATACTGGAGAATTTTCATTAATGGATATTTGCTGATTGAGTTTTATGACCTTTAATCAGAAAAACTTTTGAGTAAAAGTGAATTCACCTCTTGGGTTAAAATGAGGAAATGATCTTGCTCAACAAATCCTAAAAGTTATATGGATTTAGGTTTATCCATTATTTCATTTAGGGTTGTCAAGTAAGATTTGGCACGCAAAAATGCCTCAAAAAATGCAAGCTTTTAATCAATTGCATAAAATTGTGAGAGTTTTAATCTTGAGTTGTAAAATATTAATTTTTTATTTGATGACCTTTCACGAAAAGCAAAAATATTTTTGAGATTACAATGTCAAAACAAAAAAGATATCTTTGGGAAAAGTGTAATATCACCTTTGAAAATATGACATATTCTTTCATTGACAAGTCAACCTTAAGGGGTGAATTAATGGGAAAGGGTAAGGCACAAAATGGTGATACCTTTCCAACATACAAGAAGATCAACCCTTTAATCTTCCTTTCACATGGTGCAATGCATTTACTAAGATGACATTACATACTTATGTCTAAATTCGCATCATTTTAAGAAGCATTTGTGCTATGCATACGCATTAGCATTTGCATCATTTATGAAGCATTTGCATCCTTTATTTTTCTTTAAATCTCAAACTTCATGTGAAAAAATTTTACAAATTGAATCTTCACAAAGGACTTAGATGAGAAGCCCAAGAGTAACTAGCAGGTTTAGCTTCAGTTAAAATTGGCACCAAGGTGAGAAAGCTAAGAGTATTTGGCAAGTTTAGCTCCAATTGAAATTGGCACCAAGATAGAAAGCTCGAGATGTTATTGGCAGGTTTAGCTTTAGCAAAATCGGCACTTAGATAAGAAAGTCCAAGAGTAGTTGGCAAATTTAGCTTCTATTGATATTGGCATCTGTGGACACTTAAATTTGTTTGGGCCTCTAATTGACTTTTCTCTATATTTATGAAATGGCCAATATTTTGCTTAGTCTGGATCTTTTTAGATGAAGCATTATGATTGAAGGTCTAACATAGATTTTAGACTAATTTTAGGGGTTAATTTTAATAAAAAAAGGTATTTGGAGTTAATTGACCAATTTAGGTGAAAATGTCAGATTTAAAAAACCTAGACCTAGGTCTTGAAAATCTGAGTATAATGAAAATTGGCTAGTTTATGCCTCTTAAGAGAAATAAGAGGATTATTAATGGCATTTGGATGAAAAGAGGCTTGGTTTAAGATCAACTTAAAAATTCAAAAGTCAACTATAGGCAAAGTCAATAGTCAGAAGTCAATTATATGCTAAAAGAATTGACTTCCAAATTGGTAGAGTTCTAGAACTGTAATTTCGAAATTGATTGTGTAATATGAAATTAAGCATGAAATATAGGTTAAGAAAGTGCAATCAAGGTCGGTCATTAGGAAACCTTAGAAATTGAGTTTTTTAGAATTTTTTGAAAGCTTAATTCAAGAGTTTTGGGATCGAAAATTCTAGATTTTTATGGGAAAAGTCATTGGGAATTATTTTTACTACAAGAAGGAACATTCAATTGAATTTTTACATGTTCATATCATAGTTAATTGGATGAAAATAAAATTTGTGCAAGATTAACATTAATTTGGTCACTTGGTCAACTTTATATAGCCTATAAGAATTCATTTTGTTCATCCATTTAAAAGGAGGGTCAGCTAGTCATTTCACCTAAAGTAGTTAGGAATGGTTAGGTGGTTGATAGTTAAATCTAAAGTTACCAAAAGATGACAACTCTTAAATGACATCCTAATCTCTATAAATAGGTGATGGCTATCCTAACTTCACAACACATTATTTTTAGACTTCCTTTTCTAAAAAATTCTCACCATACTTGGATTTTCTCTCATTTTATTCAAGTAAGCTAAAGAATAAAGGTTATGAGGTACATTTCTATCTTTAATCTCTTGATTGCTTTAATTAATTTGCATGATTTCTAGCTTAATCTCATGATTAATGTTTTGATGATTCAGCTTCTTGGATTTGTTATGATCTCTTGTGATTTTGATGATTTAAGCTTAGATTTAAGATATGTGAGATGAAATTTGATGTTTATTTGATAAAATCACTCATTGAGATGTTAGATCTAAGGTTTGATCATGATATATGATGATGATCTTGAATTTGATTGATGGTCATGCATTAGATTGGTGATTTAGCTAGATTTCATGCATTTTGATGCTATTAAAGGTTTTCTAACCTTTTTGGTAGCCAAGCAAGAGCAAAGATTTCTTTTACTTTCTTGTTAATCCAATTAATTTATGAGCAAATTGAAGGCTTGGTGATCTTAAGCCATAAAATTAGGTGGTTGGCATGAGCTTAAAGGTTTTATAACTCTTTTGGCAACCAAGCAAGAGCTAAAAATTTATTCTTTTAGTTTCTTGTTAGTTTAGTTAATTTATGGCAACATTATGGCTTGATAAGCCTAAGTTTTGGCTTAGGTGATAAGTTGAGTTAATGGTTTTCTAACCTTCCTAAGTGGCCAAGCAAGTGGAAATAGGGAAAAGGAAAAAGGTTACAATGGACTTTATTGCAATTTAAATTCATACAAATTATTTTATTAAAATTTAAATTTATGTAATATATTTTATTAAAATTCAAATTCATGTAATTAATTAATTATAATTTAAATTCACGCAATTTATTTTCCTACAATTTAAATTTATGCACTGTACTTTTGTTGCAATTTATTTGATGCATTTTATTAGTTTAGATTTATATATATGTAAATAATATATATAATAATATAAACTTTATTTTATGTTGATATTATTTATTATATTTATTTTATTTTATGTTATATATATATACATAAAAATGGTAATATCCGAACTGCTCGATGAATTTCGAACTGATCCATTCTGAATAGGGAGATTCCTTTTTGAAAAGTGGAAGTGGAATAGGGTGGAGCCTTTTTTTTTTTTGTTTGAAAGGTGAGAATGGAGCAATTTTGGTTATTGCTTGTTATAACCTGCTCTGCCTAACTATTTGAACTTACTATTTACCCTTAGAATTTAGTTTTTTATAAGGATAATAAAGTAATAACTCAATTATACATATTATATTTAGACATAATCCAATTTTTTTTACTGGCAATAAATATGCTTTATTATTTGAAAAAAATAAAAATAATTATGAAATTTTGAATAAGGCGAAGCAAGGTAGGGTGGTAATGGATGTATCCAATGTCTATAAATATGGTAGTGGTATTGAATGTTTAACATCCACAGTAGAGAGGAGTGAGTGGCAGGGCAGAATAATTCAACAGCATGGTGTGGGTGGATTTTGTAATATCCATCCCTTCCCTGTTCCATTGCCATCCCTATATATACATATATAACTACTAATCAAACTATCCTACTATTACTATTTCATGTTCATGTCACATGTTCACATAAAACGTCATTTTTGTATTTGACAAACCAAATTTCTTAGTAAGGTTGGATTTTTTAGATTAGTTTTGTCCTTAATACCTTCCCCATATTTTTGTATTTGAAAAACCAAATTTTAAACCTTTTTCTCTTCTTGGCCAACTTAGGGAAAGGTTTTTTCATGATTTTTCAAGTTTAACTTGTACTTTTAGGGTTATTTTAGGTTAAACGAACCTATCGAGGTGTTTTGGTCTTTTACCAAGTCAAACATACATTCCAAGGCTATTTTGACCCTTTATTCGAGTTTAGAAACCAAGTTACTTGGGTCAAAATCAAGTTACTTAGGTTGAAACCAAAATAATTAACTCATTCCGTATCCATTTCATGAAAACTAAGTCCTCAGGGTTATGTTAGCATTTTCATATCAAAACATGTCCATTGAGGTTATTTTAGATTTTTTTTTTCATTAGGATCTAGTCTTTATGAAGGGTTTTGTTCAAGGAATGTTTTGTTACATTTGGTAATAGTTTGCAAGATGACGAAGTCACATTTTCGTCAATCTTACATGTATGTGTTTGTCACCATGTGTGACTTAAAAAGAATGCCTTTGGAATATCCCTTAATTAAGATTTGAATTAGGTGTTGTGAGATGGGAGTAGGGAGAGGCCATCGAACGAATCATTCATCCAACTAGTCTCGGATGGCCACCATGAAGTGGCCAAAAACTTGGAGTCACCATCGATCATTTTGGGCTAGGCATGGCTAGACACTTATAATTTTGAGTTACAAAATTGAAACACTGATTTTATGATCTTTGTATGCTTGAGTTTGTTTTAAAAGGGTCTGGGAGTCAATTACATATAAAGAAGAATTAGCACCCCACGATGCCCTAAATCAGTACCTATCAACCATATAATATCTTAGTTTCAATTTTCTCGAGTTTGTTACATCATTGTTGGAGCATAATCCCCTTCGTAATGCATGAATTTTGAAAATAATAATAAATCCAGTTTTGCAAAAAGGTTTGATATCATTACGTACCTCGAAAGAATGGCGATATGTAAGGTTTTTTTAAAAAAATTTGAATTTGGTTTGAAAAAGATGTTCCATATTGAGTACTGGAGAGATGCTGACATGAAAAATTGCTTTAGATTTTAGGAAATTCAATTTTAAAACATGGATGCAAAATTATCATCAAGGAAAGAAATGTGTTAGTAAAACATAAAAGAATATAATAAATATTGCATAGAAAATCACAAAAAGCAAAGAAAGGAGGGATGATTGGAATGTATCTTGTAATTGTCCTTAATTATTGAGGAGTAACCAAAATGACAATATTGAGACACGTTTCGGCTCATTGGTCACTTGAGGAATGGAAAAAAGGTATTGACAAAAAGGTTTAGGGGAATCCAGGGAAGATAAAACTTAGATTTTGAAGTTTAAAGAGCAAGGTTAAAGTACTCCCTCGAAATATAAGGTTAGAGTATCTTTAAGGATAAAAATTTTAATATTTTTTGAAAATGAAATATATTTATCAAAAACATGGATTTTAAATTAAAACCAAAAATTAAGATAAAAGACAAAATTAATTTTTGAGCCTTGACTTGAGCCTAGAGAGAACTATTTTATGACACATGACTCTATGGGGAATTAATTAGATTTGTTTCAAGGCATTCAAATGCATAAAAAGTGGTTTGGAAAATTGATTAATTTTTCTTAAGTTAAAAAATATGGGAAAACATCACGCTATCTACATTATCTCATTTATTCCGGGCTTATCCGAGGCTTTAAAGGGCAAATGAAAAACCTTGGAAAGGCAACTCGAAAAAGATTAATGTAAAAATATTCAAAAAAAATCCCAAAAAATCTTTTCTAAGAGGAATTAATTTTTGAAGTGGGGCACAATTTAGTTCTAATAGGACCTGCAAGGGAAAGGGTGTAACAAAATTTGAAAAATCGTTTTGGACTCGTTCAAAATCTTTAAAGCGCATACTTTCATGGAAGGGAAATTTCATGCATTTTTTAGGATAAATACTTATAAAATCTAGTAAAATTATATGATAGACCATTTGATTCCCTTTAAGGGAAAAATATCATGAAATTTCAAAAAATCATTTGGGTTTTGAAAACAATTTTCCAAGTCGGGGCACAATGCTGCCGGTACTCAAAAAAGAGTTTCTTGGGTTTGAGGTTTTCTGGTCACATGTCAAGGTGTTGGAGATATGAATGTCTAACAATTGGGGTTTATGGCATTGGAATCATGCATCCATTTGAATCTCGGGAGAGTTAGGCAATTTGGATGACCCGTTACCTATGCCATCGAGTCACAACTTGAGGCTCAAAGCGAGGAATTAACTCAAACAAGTTGTAAAAGCAAAACTTTTTTTGGGGCTGAAAATAGAACATATTTTGCCGTATTATACCATGAATCCAAACATAAAAGCTTGATTTATCCCCAATATTGGAGGACCAATGGATTAAAAACATTAAATCTATATTAGTCTTCATTGATTGAAGCTAGCTTGGACTTAACTTAGGGGATTTTTGAAAACAGATTTTTGCAAGCAATTATGGAGGCATTTTAACAAACTTTCGATAAACTAAACATAGTAGAAGTGTCAAACATGATTGAGCATTCAAAATAGCAACCTAAGTCACATTTAATCAATGAAAGCATGCTAGAATGCAATAAAATCCATGGATATACTCAAAACATGCTAAGATGAAAATTTAGCATAGATTAAACATGAAAAAAATAAGGGAAATATTGCAAAAATGAAAGAACAAAGGATGTTTTGATGTCAAAATGAAATATGACATTTTTGGTCATCCAAGCATCATTAAGGCTTCAAAAAGATCATTAAAGTCGTAAAACTACCATAGCCAAGGCCATAATAGTTCATAGGAATCCTAACAAGGTCATGGCAACATGCATGTCTCACTAAACGATGGAAACAATGTTAATAATAAAAAATAATTGGATAAAAGATGGAAAATATACCCAAGAAACTTTAACTCCTAGCTTTTTGTTTGTGAAGCAAAACAAGCAACTTTGAGCTTACTTTCTTCCCTCTTATTGCTATGGATTAGCAAGAAAGGAACGAAAGGAAGGAGCTTTTGGTTATGGTTAATTGAGAGGAGTTTGGAAGATAAATATGAAGAAAATGAGAGGTTTTGGAAGGGTTTTAGGAGGGGTGAAGAGGAGCCATGAGAATAGTGCTTTTTTATAAGGAGAATGTTTTGGAGGCTGATGCATGTATATCCCTTTAGTAGAGTATGAAAATCACATTATATAGGACTTCATTTTAGCCATAAAAAATGACTTAGCAAAAGAGGCATTTGGGGCATTTAAATGTACCATTTGATGAGTCATGGTACTAAGAAATGAGTTTACAACATTCGATTGGTTAATTTCTATTCTTGTAGACAAAGAAAGCCATACATGAGCTGATAGAATGAGTAATCTCAAACTTGCCCTTCATTAAATCAGATTTTAACATGAAATGTACTCTCGAAAATCTTAATAGACCTTTCTAAAATATGTCAATCCAATGCTTAAGGCCCAAAAATAAATTTCATGTCATAAGGATGGGGCTATGTCTGATATTGGATGATTTTTAGAGCCATAATAGTGGCCAAATTCGAGTTTCAATCTAATGGAATGATGTGTGAAAAGTATCTTGAACTAGGCTAAATAAGCTCAATGTGTCAATACAATGAATGTTGTATCGATACATCTAGGCCAAAAAACCTATAATGTATCAATTCAATGAATTCTATATCGATACATAACAGGATATATCGATACAATCATTTATGTATCAATACATTTTGGCAAAAAATTTCAATTTTAGCTACAAAATAAGCTTGTATCTATACATTATTCTTTTGCATCAGTATCGATACATACAAGCTATGCATCGATCCACATATGCAAATATATGGATTTTTCGTACTTTTGGTTTTCCAAACACCTCGCCTTAGCTGAGAATAATGGGGCACAAACCTATGATCCTTTAAATGACTCCGATGGTGCCTCGAATATTGACCTTGATGCCTTGGATGTTGGCTCGAAAAAAATGGGTTATCTACAACGTTTGATTGTCTCCCTTCATTGATTCATGTTTAGCACATTATGACAGTTTTTAAATCATTTTAAAGTTGTAACATTTTTTAGGTATAAAAAAATGATAAAGTCTTACCCTTATGCTGTGGCCCATACGACACTTAACCTTCTATGCTTTTTTTGCTAACACTTAACCTTGTGATTTGGCCAGTAAGACAAAAACAAGCAATGCCATTAGATGTTTTTCCTAGAAACTAATTTTATACCAAAATCTTCCTTTTCTTCTTGTTCTTCTTATTCTTTTCACATTGAAACCCTAAACTTAAAAATGTTAAAATTCCATCCTTTTCAATAAATAACTAAAATCCAATTTAATTAAACCTAAGATGAAAACAACCCATATTCCAAAATTCTAAATCCCATTTAAGAACATTATAATCTAATTAATTTACCTTATAAATTCCTTTTTCAAACCTAAGGAGTATATATTATTGAGTTTTTGTTACTTATACTTTAGACTTTATATTTTAGAAAGACTTGCATTTATTTATATATAAATATATATATATATATACATATAATTAGAAACATACTTTAAAAAATACAAGAGGGTTTAAAAATAAAATAGAATTAAGAGGAAAGAAAAAGGTTCAAAATCAATAGGATGAAGTAGCAAAACAAATAAAGGGTATAATAGTGATTTCACAAGAAAATTTAATAGAGTTAGTATTTGATAAATGGAATAAAACCACAAGGGATATAAGTGTCAACATAAGGGGTTTTCTATCACTCGGCCAAAGTACAAGGGGTGAAAAATTGACTTTCCCTAGAAACAAGATCTACAAAGAAAATAAGCTCGGATTGAAAAAAATTTAAAATGTGAGAAAAATAAAAAAGGAAAGTTAATAACTTATTATGGTTTTTTTAAATGAAAAAAATAGATAAATATAGCTTTGACCTTTTTAAATGAAATTATTGATGAAACCCTAAAATATTGTAATTTTAAATTATTATCACTTGACTTGTGATACCAACTCAACTAAAAGTTTGATAATAAGTATAGATTCCCAAATTACTTTAACTTTCAAAGTAAAATAAAAATAAAATCGAAACAATAAATTACTAAATTCCAATATCCATACCAACAACTAGAAACTCTTATTTTCTAAATTGTTAAATTCCCTAATTCCGTCAAGATCTCATATTAGTCCTAGAACCTTCATATTGACTCTAGGATCTCATATAGACCCTAAAACCTTTATATGGACTAAGAAAACTGGAGCTGGCAAAGTAGGCCCAAACCCTAAAGGCCATTCGAGTTGATCTAAGATTGAATCTGATTTGATCCAAGTTAACTTAAAAAAGTCGAAAGCCCGAATCCTAAAAAATCTGAACCCAAAAAGTCTAAACTTGAGAAAATACAAATTCAAAAATATTTGAATCCGAAAAAGCCTAAAATTGACATGGTCTAAAACCTGTGAAGGCTTGAATCCATTAGGACTCGAACCCGAGATCGGTCTGATCTAAAACTTGTAAAAACTTGAATTTATAATAAAAAAAACCTGATCTATAATTATACGATTTTATTTAATAAAAGAATAAATAAATAAATGATCTAATTTTTTCTTAAATAATAATACTTAATTTATTATAATTATTCTATTAATAATAATTATATTATATTAATAATGTATTATCTATAAAAATATTTAATAAGGAATCTTTAAATTAGATTGTGAAATAAAATTTATTTGAAACATATTAAATATGTAATATCATTATTATATTTATAATAATTAATCATAAAAAATAGTATTATTAATTTAACATTTGATTTATTATAAAATAATCATCTACAATATATTATTATACTTATTCTGCATTTAAAATTTAATTTTAATATAATAATAATCAAATATACAAAATGATATTATAATTTCAACATATGATTGAACTTTGTTTTTTGTGTAAAACTATTAACATCATTAATAAATTTAACTTTAAATTATATTTCTTTTAGTGTTTCAAACAAATAAATATCAAATTTACTGGAAAATAATATTATATTGTAAATCAAATATAAAGATTAAATAATTAAGCAATACAATATTCAAACAAAATATATTTTTCAATTCCTAAAGTCAACAAATAAAGTTTTTCGATCTTAAATATTTTTGCATTATATAGTGTAAAACAACTTTTTTCATTTCTTGCTAACTATAACATCTATATTAAATGCTAATTTCGAAGAAACTATAGTAATTGAAATATCAGCATATCTTTTGCCATTAATGAAGAACAAGATATTAAAATTATATGTGATATAATCTAATTTTATAAATTTTAATCCCCTATAATAAAAAGTGAATTCATATAATAACAAATATACAATTAAATTAAAAGTTATAAATAAATTAAATTACTTATTATATAAAAGTAAATAACAATACTATAATAGTAAAGTAATTTAAATAGTTAATTTATATATCAAATGTTAATGTCAAAAAAATCAAATATCAAAATTAATTGATAAATCTAAAATTTTATAACCCGTCAAAGCTTGTTCAAACTCGAATCAATCCTAATCCGAAATAATCCAAACCAAAAAAGCTTGTATCTGAAATAATCTAAGTTCGAAATAACCTAAACCAAAAAATCCCTAAATCTAAATATATCCAAGCCCATGATCTGGGTTCAGAATAACTCAAATCCAAAAAACCTCAAATCTAATATATCCAACTCAAATAATTCGAATCCAAAATAAATTTAAGCCTAAGATAATTCAAATCCAAAAAAGGCCTAATTTGAGCCCTCTTAAACCCGCCCATTTCCCATATCTACAAAAGAAAAAAAAAACTTATAATGACTAATGTCTAATTATTAATCCAATGGGCAACATTGGCATCAACACTACCATAAACAACGTCTTGAGGAAGAAGTGGAAAGAGTGGAAGCTCTAAAAAAAAAAGGAAAATCAAGACAAACGAAAATGTCGCTTAGATTCAAATCCATATTCAAATCTATACTATGATTTCAAAAAAAGTTTTAAAATTCAGATTCAAATCTTGTACCAAACATAACATTAATATATTTAATCAATTTATTTAAAATTTTTTATTTAATTATATTAATCCAGTATTCTTTCGTTTTAACCATTTATCTCTTTCCTTTTTAATTTAAGATCATTTAAGTTTGTTTCAAATTTACAAAACAAAAAAAAAAAATTAATAACAAAATTTACTCCAAACCTCTTATAATTGATTTTTTTTTTAATTTCATCTTATTTTAAATATTCTTTATTTATTTATTTTTTATCGATGATCAAGTTGTCGATTGTTAATCTAATTGTATCTTCTTTATCACAGTCTTGTATGATAATCTGGGAGACTATGTGAAAGGACTTCATGTTTTCAATAATTGAAGGATGTGAGGCCAACACCTGCCGATGTTAATCAGGGAGACTATGTATGTCTCATATACATCGTGTTTATGCCACTTGTTTGAAGAACAGCCTACCATAGGAGTCCCAACTTATTTTTGCAGGAATCTTATAATTGGATAGCTTATGTGATGTCAATTCAAGTCATTCCTTTGACTAAATACAAAATAAAATAATTTATTTTTGTATATAAACATTTGAAGATTTAACTTTTAATACAAACTAGTTTGTGAATGCACGAAATTTTAATATTTACAATAAATTTTAATCCAAAATTAAGGGATTTTTATTGGAAATCACGATTTTCCCTTTTAAAAATAAGGAGTTGATTATAGTTAAAATTATTATTTATAAAAGAAAATATATAAGATTTTAAAGAATCAAATTTATCAATCAAAATTTACTTTTATAGCTCTTTTTTATAGATATTAAGCTTATATTCAATGAATTAGAACATTTTTGAGACAAAAATTACAAATGCACAAAAAATTGCATATTTTTAGAAGTAAAGAAGAAAAAACTCCTATTTCTAGCTTTTTTTTTTTTTTTTTTTCTTAATTCTATTCATTAAAAATAAATTAATTTTTTAAAAAAAGATTATTAAAAAAAACTATTTGACTTAACTTATGCTTTTAAACAGCTTTTAAGCCCAAGAAAAGCCAGGCCGAACAAGTTGCAAGCAAAAGATTTCTAACATAAGATTCCAGCTTTTCCTTTGTTTTTTTTTTTTTTTTCTTTTCACGATCTCCTTTTGACACTATCACCATCTTTTGCCTTTTTTCTTTGGTGGAAAAGGGCCGCAAAATGAAAATTAAAAACAATTACAAAAATTTAAATTCAAATCTTAAATCTATTAAATGTTATCTTTTAAAAGTTATTGCACTAACCCTCAAGTTCTACCCCGTCTTCTTTGAGAAAGCCATTCGTTAACTCCAGTGCCTATGTTTGAACCAAACAAGAAAAGAAGCAGCAGCTTTTATGTCCTACCAAAATTCTTCCTATCTAATCAAAAAAGCAGCTTTAAAGACTGCTACAAAATCCAAATTCTTAAGTTAGGCCAAATGAAGGGGGCCTTGAATCCTGACATCTATAATAGTTGGAATCTACAGTGCATGCAAGAATTGAATTACGACGAAGGCATCCATATTCTTTGAATGGGATAAATAACCATGGCATTGTTGAGGGCAGTGTGGCTCCTAAAGTAGATGCAACTCTGGAAAGATTAGGAGGCCAGAGGGTTAGACAAAATTAATACGTTAAGAATACAAATGTCAAAGCCCAGAAGAATGTGAATGCCAAAATAATATATTAAATCCAACTTACTTGTTATCACTAAGAAGTCCAAAAACTGATGTGGCAATGTATGATCGAGAAACTCCGGAAAAGGGCTTCTCTAAAGTGAGGCAAGACTATTTGTCCTGTAAGATTTTTACCATTATGAATTAGCATTATTGACATTCCAACGAAAAACCCAAGCAAACAAAGAACTAAAAGATAAAACATACTAATATTAGAGGGGATAGGAAGAAATATTAGCTGTCTCATATTCAGTTGCCAGATGAAAAATTAAGGAAAGGAGCACCTAAAAGGATTTAGCTTTATTGCATTTCTTCCATAAAAAGCCAAGAGAATCCTGGATGGAGAAAATAAGCCCTTTCTCATGCATTAGATCCCTTATTTATTCTTTCTTGGCAAATGGTGTCTACTAAGATTTTGATAAGAGTCATCAAATTATGATCTATAGATATATCCGAAGAAAATCAAAGAGTTTCAGAAAATTACTGATCACTGGCCTTACCTATGCTCAAATAATTCCTGTGGAGCATTGAAATTAAAATGCTAGATACCGTCCCATCTATATCCTCTCTTTTCAACGCCCCGTCAAATGGCAAACTGTTTTTATCAATAGAAGCACTCCACAGAGAATGACTGCTATTATTATTGTGACAGGCCATGATTTCAAATCATAACCCCGATGGAAATCTTCTAGGTTTTATCAACTGAAGGGCAAGTTTAATATAACGAGTGGCATGGAGAACGACATAATGACTTCGATAAGCATACAGCTCAGGTTGATGGCTCTGTTCAAAATGGAGAAGAAAATATATAAAAAAGGTGTGGTGGGTAATAGAAGCAAAAGTGGTGTAAATAAAAGAGATCCAACAACATGTTGCTTCACGCTGTAATAGAAGTTATCTAATCTTTGACGAAGAGGATTCCACTTTTGTCCCCTGCCAACAATACAGCAGCTCTTAGAAGCTTGAAACAATTAAATAAATTTATTGATATCTGATATGATGCAGCTTTTTTTGACCAGTTGATATGACTTTGTTTACTTCTAGTACAACGGATAATTTTGTATGCCTTTTAAATTCTATCAGCTAAAGCTGTTGCGCGATAACAGATTGCATAATAAAAAAATAACATTGATAATAACTGCGTATATAGTATAGCAAAGAAAAAGAAGATGGAATAGGGATGGGTATATGGTACGTTCTTCCGGAACAAGAAAACGAATGCTCTCACGAGCTCTTTTTCCTCCCACTCTCTGAAATAGGATCCATGACATCAGTCATTTCAGCACTATCAGATGTTGACATCAATTTTTGTTGGACCTGATACGATCTATAAATATGTTCTATCTACCTTCCGAGATTTTGCCGCGCCGCTATGCTCAATAACACTGCCTTAGGGAGGTCCCAAAATCATTCAATGTCAGATTAATAATACTTCTATGAAAAGAATCAAATCGGCCTCCTAACTGGTTCTACTATGTGGTAGCAATAACCCATTACGATACAGATGTTAGTACTATATTTGCATTATAAGAACAACCAAAATGATTTTAGTTATAGCAACAAAAAACTGGATTAGAGGAGCCAATCAAATCCTAAGCGAGAAATGCTGAAGCGTTACCTGAAAAGATGCTACAAGGCTGCTAGCGCATGTAACTGCTTTGACTAGAGAATCGAGATTAACCAATGAAGTGTTGACACAAGCAAAATTGCTATCACAATCATGTCTATGACCAAACCAGCAGGTATCGTCACCCTGAAAAGAATTGCTAGTATAGCAAGTCCTTTGACGAAATTAACGAAGAGAGAACCCACGAAAGCCCAAAAAGCAGACCAAATTTGAATCGTATTCAGAGAAATCATGCCGAGAACTCCGGCCAATTATATGTTCAACTTGAAGCCTGGCGGGACACCCATCAACCACACAGAACCTGACCTCAGCAACTCATTTGTTAAATCACTGACAAAATTTGAAACCCGTAAACAGACGGATTCTGTGTGAAGTAAGAGTGCCAAATCAACAACCAAACTTGACCACAAGGAACGCTTATGTAATGCAACTTTTTCTGCACATTCCACACTTGTTTGAGACCTAAGAATAATAAAAAAAACATTATTATATATCAGGATAATGAGCGAGGCATGACCACTATTCTGAAATTTTGTATAGAAAAACATCCCTCAGCTCAAATATGGACTGAGATATAGAAATATCATTAAAAGAATTCACATATGTTCCATAAAATTGCCACTTGAGGTCATTGTCCATAAGAAGACTGGCCAATATAAGATCTGACAACAACGAATTCGAAAATTTATCCAGGTATTGCAAAATGCCTTTGCTGATGCAGAGTATGTTGGATATCAATAGAACAATTTATATGTATAAATATAAAATACGTATATCAGTATGTAAGTTGTTGCATATAGATACACAGTACATAAATATATGCACGATTAATATCTGAGGTGAATGTAAAACTATTCTCATAATACCCACTTGAAGAGGAAGAAACTATAGTTTGGATAAGATATTTTGTTTGAATTTTAAAAATGCCATCTGAAATTTAAATTATGATATTATCTAGATTTTCATAATTTAAATTTAAATTTTAAATTTTAAAATTTGTGATTTTATACTTTTAAATCTTATCAGATTATGTTTTAACACTAATAAATAAGTGTAAAACTGGAGAAGGAAAAACACACCAAAAAAATCATCTTCCATTCCTGTACTCCTCTCTATTCCTATATTCATCATCGAGAGAATTTTATCACTTATGGTTTGTAGTGTTGCGCTTGTAAGTGCTAATAAACACAACGTAATCCAAGAGGCCTGAGAGATGTATTGCAAATTTTGTCAAGCACATTGGTGGCAGGCAATAAATTTCTTTAGGTCAGAAGTTCAACCTTGACTCGGTTGTATAACATCCGATATTTTAGATTTTCGGTAATACGTATATTTGTTCTGTGATTTTCATTGTTTACTTAATTTATTTAATTTTGTCCCAATATCGTTTTAATCGTTTCTTAAGATATTTATTGGTATATTTTTAATATACTATTTATTTTTATCTATTCGTCATGCCGTTTTTGGATACTGCCAGTTTTCTATTTGAAATTTTTTTTGACTCGTGTGAGGATGCGGTGTTAATTCGCGATATTGTTTAATTGTTTGTTAATCATCTGTGTATAATTTTCTTTGGATTTGATAATACTGCAAAATCTTTTCTATTCATATCGTCCTGGTTCGAGCGTTTCATTTGTGTTTTGTATATTCGTTTACCAATCGTCCATGAAGTAGATTCCTTTTCCTATCCTAGGTTTTAATTTCCCATTCGATTTGTTTATTCTTAGTATGTTTCAATATTTTGCTTAAATACTTATGTTGGTTCTTTGTTTTCAAACTAATTTGTTTGTTTTATTATATTGAATGAATTCAGGTTTTGTCATAAATCTCAGTGCTCCTATATATATATATATAAATATAATTTTATGCAATAAGCACGTGTTTTGTGATTTCTCGATTGTTCTCTCTTTGACTGTTTCAATTTCCTTTATTAATAATTAAATATATATTATATACATATAGATTTCCTAATGCAAGTTTTTTTTAAGCATATTTTATAATATTGTTAATTGTTAATTAATTGTGTATTTGGTTTTCAATATACTATTTGAATAAAAATAGTTACCTATTTCGATTTTGATTTGGTGATTATCATCTAATATACGCGTTTGGATTTATATATTTCCTTGTTTATATAAATCATTGTGAGAATCAATTTGCTTAAAACAAGTTTGAATATCGAACTAAAAGTTGATCCTATTATCATTGGATAATAGATGGCAGAATCGATTATCGATAATGCAAGTGCGCCTGTAGCGCAGTTACCTTTACATGCTACGCATGATGACAGACTTGAGAAGTTCAATGGTGTGAACTTCAAATGTTGGCATCATGACATGTTGATTAATTTAATCACTCCAGACTTGAATCGGGTGGAGGCCCCGATTCCTAAAGAGAAAAAATCGAATAATATTGAGGTGGCCTCGGTGGATGCATGGAAATATTCAAATTTTCTATGCAAGAGTTATATCCTTAATGGACTAGATAATAGGTTATACATGTATAGTCCAATAAAAACAGCAAAAGAGTTGTGGGAGTCCTTGGACAAAAAGTATAAAACCAAGGATGCCATCATGAAGAAACTTGTAGTTGTTCAGTTTTTGAACTTTGGGATGGTGAACTAAAAAATTATGATTCGATTAAGAATCAAGGAGGATATCGTTGATTTTGGACAAGAAAGATGGTGTTCAAACTATGGATGTCGAGGCAAATCTTATTGAACATTTGCAGAAGAGGAAACAAGTTGTTTCCAGTTTTTCCCAAGGCAATAAGAAAGCCGATGTCAATAAATTCATTGGTACTTGTTGTGTATGGAACAAACTCAAGCACCGTGCTAAAGATTGTTGTCAGAATAAAAATAAGAAAGGTCAAGGCAACCTATATGTTGATGATGAGATTGTTGTGACAGAAGTGAATAGGGTGGAAAACCCAATGACTTGGTGGGTTGATACCAGTGCAACTTGTCATGTTTGTTTTGACAAGAAGAGTTTCATTGAGTACAAGAAAGTTGCTCCTAAAGAGCAACTATATATGGGAAACTCTTCAGCCTGCAATGTTTTGGGCCATGGGAAAGTGGTGCTCAAGATTACCTTCAAAAAAGAGTTGACATTGAACAATGTTGTTCACACCCTTGAGATTCGCAAGAACTTAGTATTCGACTCACTATTGAGCAAGAATGGATTTAAGTTGATCTTTGAGTCAGACAAATTTGTAATCTCAAAATGCAAGATGTTTGTGGGGAAGGGTTATTTATGTAATAGGCTCTTTAAGCTCAATAAAATGACAACATCCATAAAGCTAGTTCTTCTTCTATTTATTTGCTCGAGCCTTTTAATCCATGGCATTGTAGATTAGGTCATGTAAACTATAAGACTTTGCAAAGGATTAGCAATTTGGATTTGTTTTTGAAAATTTGGATTGATAAAAATTACAAGCGTGAGACTTGTGTGGAATCCAAATTTGTTAAGATTATTTTCTATTCAATAGAAAGACAAAGTGAACCTCTAGATTTAATTCACACAGATATTTGTGATTCAAAGTTTGTGTAAACTAGAGGTGGTAAAAAGTATTTTATTACTTTATTGATGATTGCACGAGATATTATTATGTCTATTTGTTGAGAAACAATAATGGGGCCTTTGAAGCCTTTAATCTATTGGAAACTGAGGTTAAAAATCAACTAAGTAAGAAGATTAAGGAAAAAAGAAGTGACAGAGGTGGTGAATACGATGCATCGTTTAATGAGTTCTATGCAGCTCCTTGTTCGACTCAACAAAACGGTATTGCGAAGCTTAAAAATTGTACGTTGAAAGACATGATGAATGCTTTGTTGATAAGCTCGGGGTTACCATAGATCTTTTGGGGGGAGGCTATTTTAAAGGCCAATTATATATTAAATAAAATACCTTACAAGAGATCAAAAAGACACCGTATAAGTTATGGAAGGGTTAAAGAACTTCCTATAAATACATGAAAGTGTGCGGGTATCTTGCCAATGTAGCAATTCCTCTGCCTAAAAAGGTCAAGATCGGACCTAAGATTATGGATTGCATATTCATTAGATATGCAAATAATAGTGTGGCTTATCATTTCTTGTTACAAGTTAAACATTCCCGGTAATCATGTCAATACAATTATTGAATCGAGGAATGCTTCATTTTTTAAAGAGGTATTTCCCTACAGGGGAACACAAGAAAATGAGACTACGAAAAGAGCCTACGAGGACTTGAGTTCTGATTCACAAGTGGATAAGGAGGAACAAATAGAACCTTGAAGGAGTAAACAAGCTAAAGTATCGACTACTTATGATTTGGATTTTCTAATGTATTTGTTAGAAAATGAACCTTAAACATTTAAAGAGGCTATGTCATCTTCAGAAGCACCTTTCTAGAAAGAAACCATTAACAATGAAATAAATCCATCATGCAAAATCATACATGAGAACTAGCAGATCTTTCTAAAGGGCATAAGCCGTTAGGATCCAAATGGATATTTAAGAAAAAGATGAAGGCAGATGGATCTATAAACAAGTATAATGCCCGACTTGTAATAAAAGGATACAAGCAAAAAGAAGGTTTATTATTTTGATATGTACTCATTAGTTACAAGAATAACATCCATTCGAATTTCAATAGCTATTGCAGCCCTTAACGATCTCGAGATACACCATATGGATGTTAAGACTGCTTTCTTGAATGGAAAATTAGATGAAGAAATCTATATGGAACAACCTGAAGGGTTTATAGTTTCGGGTCAGGAAAGAAAGGTGTGTAGGCTTGTTCTATCGTTTAAAGCAAGCACCGAAACAATGGCATAAAAAATTTGACAAAACAATGTTGTCAAATGGGTTTTGCATTAATGAATGCGATAAATGTGTATACATAAAGTATAAGGAAAAGAGGTATGTCATTGTTTATCTATACATAGATGACATATTGATTTTAGGCAGTAATGACGAGATCATTAGAGCTACCAAATCATGGTTGACCAGGAATTCGATATGAAAGATATGGTTGTAGCTGATGTGATTTTAGGAATTAAAATTTCTAAATCACAAGATGGCTTCATATTGACTTGGGATCATTATGTGAATAAGATCCTTGAGAGGTTTAATAAGAATGATACCAATATAGACAAAACACCTGTAGATGTAAATTTACATCTAAGAAAAAATACTAGTGACATAATATCTCAGGTTGAGTATTTGCATATAGTTGGTAGGTTAATGTATCTAATGAACTGTACAAGACTAGAAATAGCCTACTCAATAAGCAAATTGAGTAGATTTACAAGTAATCCAGGACAAGATCACTGGAAAGCTATTGTAAGAGTACTCAAATATCTAAGATACACCTCCAATTATGGACTGCACTATACGAGATATCTGGTTGTACTAAAAGGATATAGTAATATAAATTGGATATCGCATACTAAAGACCTAAAATCCAGTAGCAGATTTGTCTTTACTATCAAAGGTGCTGCAATGTCTTATAAATCTTTCAAATAAACGTGCATAGCTAGATCCACGATGGAATCTGAGTTTATTGCTTTAGATAAAGGTGGAAAAGAAACAAAGTGGCTTCAAAATTTTTTAAAAGATGTTCCATGTTAGCCGAAACCTATGCCAGTAATATGTATACATTGCGATAGCCAACTATAATTAGCAAGGCACAGACTTATTTGTATAATGGTAAGTCTTGACATATTCGTTTGAAGATACAATAATGTGAGACAATTGCTCTCAGATGGGATTATCTCTATTGATTATGTGAAATCAAAGGGTAATATCATAGATCCGCTTATGAAAGATTTAACAATAGAGCAAGTTTTTAAATCATTGAGGGGAATAGGACTTAAGCCTATAAATTAAAAGTTACATAATGCCAACCCTACCTAGTTGACTAAAGATCCTAAGATTTAGGTTCAAAAGGACAACCGAATTATCACTTCGTGAGAGCATTTAAAAAGTTAAACACTCTTACCCATTCCTATGGTGAATCAGTGTTGGCTGCAATGGTGTTAGGTTAAACTATGCTTTTAATGATTCTTATAGCTTGATAAAATCAAATGGAGTATTGCAGGATACTTTTGATAAGAAATCACCTATGTGAGTATGGAACATGATTATTTCTATGATGATAAGGCTAAATTCTCTAGAGCACTCTTTGAAACCAAAACATGTTCGACGCCAAAATGAACACAACTGTGAGAACCAAAGGTGTTCGAAGAGGGATTGTGTGACACCTATTATCTTGGTTTACAAGAAAGGCTGAATAGTTCAAGACATCAATTTCACTAGTTAGCTGAGTAAATCCAATAGTTGTCGCTATGGAAGGTTTAAGGCCAAAAACTACCTATCCTGATGCAATAACGCTTCAAGTTATTCTCTCCCATGTTCCAAGTTAGTTTGTCATCTTAGTCAAACAATTTCCATTCATGTGGGGGATTGTTGGATATCAATAGAACAATTTACGTGTATAAATGCGAAATATGCATACCAGTCATAAACATGATGCACGATTGATATCCAAGGTTAATAGAAATTATTCTCATAACACCCACTTGAAGAAGAAGAGAATCTAGTTTGGATAATATATATTTTTTGAATTTTAAAAATGTTATCTGAAATTTAAATTTTGATATTATCTAGATTTTCATAATCTAAATTTAAAATTTAAAATTTAAAATTTGAAAAAGATTTTATCCTTTTAAATCTTATCAGATTATGTTTTAATACTTATAAATAAGTGTAAAACTAGAAAAGGAAAAACACGCCAAAAAATCATATTCTTTTCCTCTACTCCTCTTTATTCCTATATTCATCCAAGGGAGAATTTTATCACCTTTGGTTCATAGTGTTGCGTTTATAAGTGCTAACAATAGCAATGTGATCGAGGAGGCCTGGGAGATGTGTTGCAAATTCTATCTAGCATACTAGTGGCAGGCAATAAACATCTTAAGGTCAGAGGTTCAACCTCGACTCGGTCTTGTAACATTCGACATTTCGGATTTTTGGTAACACGTATATTTGTTTTGTGATTTTCATTATTTACTTAATTTATTTAATTTTGTCATAGTATCGTTTTAATCATTTGTTCATTTTGCAGTAGTTTAAAGCTAACAAAGTATATCCGTTATTGAGATTCAAATTTCAAAAAGCCATTGGAAAATTAAAGAAAAATCTAAAAAATAGTAGATAATGATGCCACTGACGTGGCCAATATATGCCATAGGAAGACATAATGGTTCATCAGAAAAATCAAAGAGATACATGGCCGAAAAGCATGTGACAAATCAAAGTTAGAATGAGATTACATCCAAATAATGTGAATATTAACACAGGATTGCTTAAAGCTATCATGTCTCTTAAAAAATTTCTTAGCTGCAGTGGCACTATTGATCGACAAATTAACTGTATTGTGCTCTAAAAAAATTTAGAATTAAAAAAAAAGCTATCATAATTCCACCAAAAGGTTCTTATGAACTATTATTTTACCAAGTCATTTAAAGGTTGCTTTTGTTGAAGTTCATCCACCCATTGAGGCTTTTTAAGAGAAGTTTTCCTATGTTCAGAAGGGCTTCAGTATTACAATGAGAAATGGCATGCACCATATGTTGGAGTTTCATAGAATAAAACCTACACTTGTTCAGATAAAGAGCCATGGGATTAATAGCCATTAACAAATACAACTCAAACGATAAACCAAACAGTAGAAGCAATCTGACTTTCGTACATTGACATTACATTGAGACGCTATTTCTCTGTTCCAATGAAGAGATGCAATTTAGGAACCGAATGAATTCCCTTGCCTTGGAGATGAAGAGAATCATATCCTAACTCAATCCAGTAATTACTTTCTACAGATGTCTATTTAAACTGGTCTACTAACCCCTCAAGTTTAAGGCATCCACAGTTCCATAGTCCATGGCATTCCCTAACTCTATCTATACCATGAGTATAGGATTTCCCATATCATCGTCGTTTCTACTCCATTATAGAACACTTGACCATTGCTGAGACAAGCTCTATACTGAACTAACAAAGAAACTTTGATTTATCTTGAAGAGATACATGCATATTTCCATTGATAGAATAAAGGATTTCCTGTTTATAAACCAAAAAAAAAAAATCCCATAATTAAAAACATGTCCAAATGCCAAACAAGCTCAGCAAGATAACTGTTCCAAAACACAATAATCAACTTTGTTTCTTTAATTTCAAAGTACACTTTCTTCCTAAGCAATTATAATTCAAACATAAACCTTTATATATATATAAGTTAATGGATAAATAAATTCTTTACTCGAGCAAGAGATAACTTTAAAAGCATAACTAATTTTTTTCTTTGATTTCTAAGTACCTTTTTTTCCCTAAGCAATTATGTTGAAAATATGGCACATTTGCTGTTTATCTATTAGCATATCTTTCGTTAAGACATTTATTATTGTAGACTTTGGCTAGATATGATCCACCAATATTGTTGTTTGGTGGAAGTTTTATTTAAGACATTTATTGACTTTGGCTAGATATAATCCACCCATGTTGTTGTTTGGTGGAAGTTGCATTTAAGACATTTATTATTTTAGGTGTAATAGTAAAATATTATCACTATAAATATGCATCAAATGTATGAGCATTGGTAGAATATCCACATGTGAGCTTGTTCTCCATTTCAAGTCTATTGCTTTCTCTTATCCTTTTCCACTTTGTTCTTTGTTTATTTGTTCCTTTCTCTGCATTTTCATCTTGTTTTTCTCTACACAATCCTACAATTGGTATCAAGAGCTGTTAATGGTCTTAGAGGGCCTAAAAATCATTGTGAGTTGAGTGATTAAAAAATAGCTAGCATTTATCAATAAAAATGGCTTCCAGTAGTTGTTTTTGCCTTCACCTCCTATTTTCTCAGGTGAAAATTATCAGATACAGGCTGTCAAAATAAAGCCATATCTAAGTGCCTTTGATCTTTGGGAAGTTGTTGAGAATGAGAAAGAACTTACACAGCTTCCAAGAAATCCAACAATTAATCAAATGAAGAGCTATAGTGAAGAAAAAGCAAAAAGGTTTGAGGCCAAAAGCTGCATCGAATCACCTATTTATGATGAAATTTTCATAAAAAATATTGCTTGTGAAACTGCAAAACAAGCTTGGGATATGTTAAAAGAAGAATTCCAAGGCAGTGACAAAATAAGGTAGATGCAGGTGCTGAATCTTAGAAAAGAATTTGAGGTCTTGAAGATGAAGGATTCAGAGAACTTGAAAGAATACAATGATAGGCTGATGAAGATAGTTAACAAGATCAGACTACTTGGAAAAAATATGCCAGATAGCAGGATAGCAGAGAAAGTCCTTGTCAGTTTACCAGAAGCAAAATCTCTTCACTAGAAGACTCCAAGGATCTGATCGAGATCACTATTGCTGAACTTTTCAATGTTTTGCAAGCTCAGGAACAAAGAAGGGCCATTAGACATGAAGGCTCAATAAAAGGTGCACTCATAGCCAAAGAAAAAGGAAAAGCTCTGCTTGACACAAAAGGAAAGAAGCAATGCGACCAAAAAAAAAAAGAGCAATGGAAAAAAAGGGAAGTTTTTAGTCTGCTCTCACTATAAAAAGACTAGTCCTCTGGAGAAATACTATTGGTACAGACCTGATGTACAATACAAGTCATGTAAGTAGATGGGGTATGTAGAAAAAGTATGCAAAAACAAAACCAGCAGTAGCAAGATCAGCAAGTAAGGGCTGCTGACATACCACAGCAAGATGATGAACAGGTTTTCGTTGCCACCTATTATGCTACTAAAACCTCATCTGGTGTATGGTTCATTGGTAGTGGATGTACACACCACATGGCTACTGACATAAAGCTATTCAAAGAGCTTAACAAAACTTTGAGTTCCAAAGTCAAAGTCAGGAATGAAGAATGCATTGAAGTTAACAAAAAAGGTATAGTGGTTGTTAAGACATCATCAGGTACTAAATACATAGCAGATGTCTTATTTGTTCCCAAAATAGATCAAAATCTTTTAAGTGTTGGACAATTGCTTGAAAACAATTCTCCCTAATGTTCAAAGATAAAACATACTGTATTTATGATTCTTCTAGCCATGAGCTCTTTACTGTTAAAATGAAGGGTAAATGTTTCTACTTAGACCTGCATCTGTTAGTACGTGGGGAACTGAAAAACATAAGAAATTGACGAAGGCTTCAAGGTGTGTAGCAATGCCACTCTCTTTAAGGTTTTATTTGCCCCTACCATTAATTAGGTATACAAAAGGGTTACTAGCATATAAGCCTCAAAGATACAATGAAGCCCTACAATTGACGGCGTTTTGCATTGACGACATCAATCTACTATGCATTAAGCAGTGTATAGCAAAACTATCAAAATTCTATTTGTAATTTTCTATATAGTTTTCTATCTATTTTTCTATCTATGTCTTCCAAATGAGAGGGTTCTATTTATAGGCAAAGGAATGCCTCTTCATATGGACATAACTTTTCTTAATACATTTCCATTTGGATAGTCCCATCACTTGGTAAATAATCAAGAGACATCATTCTTAATTAAATAATTAAGAGACATTATTTTGAAGACATGACCTTTCATTATTTTAAAAATGTTCCAACAATCCCCCACCATTTTCAAAATAAACCAGATTTTGATAATTTTGGAAATCTATTGCATAAATAAAGGTGTCTTACGATTGAACCTTCACTTAATGAAAACATATTAAAGTTAACCAAAATTGCATGGTAGACTATGCTTTGAATCAACTATTCCATTTGGTTAACCGAACATATCTCACACAAAGATTTCAACACCAGTCAATATATAGTATCCGGGGACACTATTATGGCCATGTGTATGTATCCTCTTTTCATAAGCGCTGTTAGAGCCAAGCCCTTGAGCTCCTAGAAGTGACGACACTTGACACTCACATAGGTAGATCCCATCGAGAGTGTTTCCATAAATATAACATTCTAACATATTTATGTTATGGGTCTATTAAAAGTATATTTACTCATCCTTCCCTTATCATTATAGGTACCTAGCACTTTACCTGGGATGATATATGATACAATATTATAGTGCTAGCAGTCACATACAGATGATGTACTTTGTCTTATTGAACTCAAGACTTGATGTTATACCAAGCGTTGATTCGAGTTTCCATCATGGGTGACTTAATATTATGGGCTTGTCCCCACCCCCAAATTACCAACATAGCTATGTTAATTTCCATACTACATGATAAACTTTTATAAATACTTTTATCTTGAAGGTTCACAAGACCAACACCCTTACCATGTACAAATATACATTTTTTGGCTAAGGAATACTCTTTAATAATATTTCACTTTTCAAGGATATCCTTTATACAATACCAATTCTTTGCTTTATAACATTCATAGTGATCACTTTATCTATTTTAATGATGGTTACACATTTGTCTATTTTATTTATTTCTTAATTTCATTATTACCAAATGTGCAAACCATACATCACATTGTCCTTTTCAACCAAGTAATTCTTTATAATGAGGCCTCAAATCCCTTAGTGAAATAAGACAATATTATTGCTAGTTTTTCATAGCTTGTTGTCATAGTCAATACATGATTTTAAACTTATTGTGTATATATACCTAAAATACATGACCTTTTATCAACAAACCACATACACATAAGGGTGTTTCATATATCATTTTAGAACAATAGTCAATATTAACAAACCATTACTAGCCTTATCAAGTAACTATTACATAAATACACCCTTCATCAAGGACATTATTAGTTATTTTATTGTTAATAACCAAACCTTGTCCTCCACCCAAATGGGATAAAAGCTTTCTTCTTGCTATTGTAATATTTTCATTTTTGAGTCATGATTTTCTAAATAGCTCAACTTTTGATGAATATTTTTATATATCCTTTAAGCATGGCCACCTGTGATAAGTATCAATATGGAAAGCATTAATCAATGGATGACAAAAGCCACCCTTACATTAGTTTTATATACCATGCTCATCCATTAGTTTTATATATCATGACTCCTTTGGAGATCATTTACCAATGCTATATATGGTGGATATAAATGCATTTTATCATATTCATAAACAAACTATATATTTATAGCTTTGTTCAAACTATATCCACTTTAATCATATTTATACATACCATAGCATACATTAAATACCAAATAAGATCAAATAAATTATATAGCTACATTTAGATCTCCAAATCCTTGTGGCCAAATTAATTACTACTATGTTACACATTCTCAATAGAATATTTTATTTTCATATTAAAATAGTGGGTATATTATAAAAGCTTTTGCTTTCTCACTATTCTACTTTGACTATAAAAAATTGATCATGCAAATAATATATGACTTATATCATTTCTAGTCAAAACCACTTCTATATTGATAATAAATTTTGTAAAATAGTCCAACCTTTGATTTCATAAAACCAACATAAATTCATGTGACAAATAATAAAATAGGTTAAATACTCATAATTTTGTTTAACCCTTTTAATGTGGACTACCAAAATGTGTAACCAAATATAAAACCCATTTAGGTTTATGGTTGTTTTAAGCCAACTAAAATGATCCATCTTATATGTCCATCTATATAATAAACTTTCATTTAGTTTATATATATATACTTGCCAATAAATATATATTTTGTAAGTTAAATTTATAGTTAACTTTTTCGTATTACCCTCATAGTGTCTCGTTATAGGCTATTAAGACTTTAATAAAACTTAATAAATATCCAAAAATCAAAGATTTTACACATAGATAATTAATTTAAATAAAAAGTTCACAAAAACATACATGAATGTAGAGCATTATGAAAACTTGAGCCGCCATTGATTATCTCTTTTATCACTTCAATTTATTTGCATTATAAATTTAAATAAATATATAAAAGGAAAAATAGTACCTGACGCTCTATAACATGCCTTTTATATGTATCATTTTTACTCTTGCCATGCATCCTAAACATTTTTATCTTAACATTCTTATATTAGGCAATGGTTTATTAAATGTTGGGTCTTACACTTTTCATTGTATCATTTTTTACCTTTAATCAAATTTCTCAAAAAATTACACAAATAAAACCTTAAAATTGTTAGTACGTGGGGAACCGAAAAATGCAAGAAATTGACGAAGGCTTTAAGGTGTGTAGTAATGCCATTCTCTTTAAGGTTTTATTCACTCCCACCATTAATTAGGTCTGCAAAAGGGTTACTGGTGTATAAACCTCAAGGATACAATGAAGCCCTATAATTGACGGCGTTTTGCATTGATGACATCAATCCACTATGCATTAAGCAGTATATAGCAAAGCTATCAAAATTCTATTTGTAATTTTCTATATAGTTTTCTATCTTTTTTTCTATCTATGTCTTCTATATGAGAGGGTTCTATTTATTGGCAAAGAAATACCTCTTCATATGGATATAACTTTTCTTAATACATGTCCATTTGGATAGTCCCATCACTTGGTAAATAATCAAGAGACATCACTTTTAATTAAATAATTAAGAGACATTACTTTGAAGACATGACCTTTTATTATTTTGAAAATGTTCCAACAGCATCAAGGTTGTTCATCAGCATACACAGGTTCAATTGATGAATCTGAGTTATGGCACAAAAGAATGGGTGATTTCAACTGTAGTGCCCTAAATCACATGCTTAAAAATGAATTGGTGCTCAACATGCCTGCTGTTACAGAAAACTTCAATGTTTGTGAAGTTTGTCAACTTGGAAAGATAAGCAAGCCTCCATTTCCAATTAACAAGGCATGGATAGCCTCTGAGAAGTTGCAGTTGATCCACACAGATGTTTATGGTCCCATGAGGACACTCTCTTTAAATGAAAGTAGGTACTTCATTGTATTCATAGATGACTTTTCTAGAATGTTTTGATTTATTTCATCAAACAAAAATCTGAGGTAGTAGATATATTTTGGAGATTGAAAACCTAGATTGAAAACTAGTGTGGTTGCAAAATCAAAGTTATAAGGTCAGATAATGATACTGAGTACACATTTGACAAATTCAATGAGTTTTGTAAGATTGCAAGTATTGAACATCAACTTATAGCAACATATATTCAAAGACCAGATGATGAAAGCTTTTGAGATGACAGATCTAGGAGAAATGTCATATTTCCTTGGAATTGAAATTGCACAAACTCAGGATACAATTTTTATTTCCCAGAAAAGAAATACTGCGAAGGTTTAATATGGACAACTGCAAATCAATCTCTACACCTTTGTCGCAAAATGAAAAACCCAGCAAAGAAGATAACTTTGCCAAAGTGAATGAATCAGATTACAGAAGATTGATTGGGTGTCTTCTATATCTAACTACAAGCAGACCTGAGATAACGTTTGTTGTTAGTCTTCTCTCAAAAGAGTATTGAGGTACATTAAAGGAACCATTAATTTTTGTGTTATCTTTCAAAAATCAGACAAAACAAGATTTCAAGGGTACATAGACAACGATTCGGCTGGCTCATGTGATGATATGAAAAGCACCTCAGGCTACTTGTTTACACTTGGTTCAGGGGTATTTGCTTAGAATTCAAAGAGGCAACAAACAGTGGCTCAATCAATAGCAGAAGCTAAATACATTGCTACTGCAGCCACTGTGAATCATGCAATTTGATTGAGAAAATTGATGAAAGACTTAGGCTTGACTCAGAGTGAAGCAACTGAGGTCAGATGTGATAATCAGTCAACTGTGGCAATGGCCAAAAATCCAGTATTTCATGGCTGAACCAAGCACATCAAAAGCAAATATCATTTTGTTAGAAAAGTTGAAGCAGAAAATGAAATTAAACAAGTACATTGTAATTCAAAAGATCAGCTTGCAGATATTCTAACTAAAGCCTTACCAAAGGCAAGGTTTGAAACATTGAGGATAAGAATTGGTGTTACTAGCAAAAATGCCCAGGAAGAGTGTTGAAAATATGGCATCTGTCTATTAGCATATCTTCTGTTAAGACATTTATTATTATAGACTTTGGCTAGATATGATCCACCAATGTTGTTGTTTGGTGGAAGTAGCATTTAAGACATTTATTGACTTTGGCTAGATATAATCCACCAATGTTGTTGTTTGATGGAAGTTGCATTTAGGACATTTATTGTTGTAGGTGTAATAGTAAAATATTATCACTATAAATATGCATCAAATGTATGAGTTTAGGTATAACATCCACATGTGAGCTTGTTCTCCATTTCAAGTCTATTGCTTTCTCTTATCCTTTTCCACTTTGTTCTTTGTTTATTTGTTCCTTTCTCTCCATATTCAGCTTGTTTTTCTCTGCACAATCCTACAAATTATAATTCATAAAATCTTTAAAAAATGAAATCAAAATTGCTGCTTTACCTGGAATCCAAATTGCAGATTCGAAGAAGACACGTGATTCGAAGCTAAAGCGACGACAATGTCAAGCTAATCCAAAGAACAAGACACGAACCAGCCAAAAAGAAAATTACAAGAAGACGACTGGGTTGAAGATACCTGCTTCGGCCACCATCCGACACTTCCTTCTCATTTTTCTTCTTCTTTTTTTTTTTTTTCACCTCATATATTCATTTGAAATTTTCCTCAAATTGCACTGTTTTTACTTTAAAACCTTCGAGATATTTTAAACGCTTAATTCCATCCAATTCAGTTCTTGCTGCCTTTCATTTTTCTTGCCACCAATTTTATTATCTTCTTCCTGCTTGAAACCCTAGTTCTTTAATCTTACCATATAAATAGAGTTAACACTAATTGTATAATGTAAAAATGTAGGTTAATTATAAATTTTCGAAATATTAACCATAAAAGATTCTTATTTACGTAGGTATTATAAGTTTAAAAGGCAAGTCAATTTAAAAAAAAAAACTAAAAATATATATATTATATAAAATATTTAAAAATTAAATAAATCAAAATAATTAAATATAAAATGAATATTAATTATTTTAAGATTATTCACGTATCGAAAAGCTAGATCATCTATATACTACAATTGCCTTTTCTTTCCAAAGGCTTTGGCTTTAATGTTTACAATTGACACTTATTTTTTTTTAAGAAAAAAAATCATTTTGCATCAAATTATAACAAAAAAAACTTGTTTGTTGTCTACAATTAACACCTAGCTTTTATTTTTTAAAATTAAAAAAAATTAAAAATTATTTTTATTATGTCAATTAAATTTAATAATTTTAAACATGACATAAAATAATTAAAATATAATAAAAAATAAAATAGTAGCACTAATAGAGCTTTAATTAAGCCAAATGAAGCTCAAATAATGAGAAGCTCGAGTTTGATTCAAAATTTATTACTCGAAACTTAGCTTGATTTCATCGACTAAATACATCTTTCGAATAGTGAAGGGCTCGAGTTCAACTCAAAATTTACTATTCAAAACCCGACTCAAACTCGATTGAATTTATTTTTTAAACTTGAGCTTGACCGAGATAAAATGAAACCACTCTGCTTGATCAAGCTTGTTTATTCGAATTACAAACTTGAGCTTTAAGCTCGAGCTCGTTTCAAACGCGACCTTTTTATATTTAAGTAATGATTTTAAAAAAAAGATATAATGATAAAAAAAAAAAAAAGAAGGCAAACAATTTTCTAACCAAAATAATCAAGTGGAATTTCCGTAGTAAGCAGATCATCAAACACTTTACTACTTAAATTTTTTACCGTTTCTTTTAAGTACAGGAAGCAGGCAAATGTATATTAGCTTTAACACTTCAATAAAAATTAATTGATAGCTTCCAGCTTAATTTTGGAGACAAACCTGAAAATCATGGCGTGACTTCCACACCCAGCGTCTTCCCTTTTTCCTTCGTCTATGGTTGTAATGAAGAGTTGAGGGAGAAGGGCTGAGAAATGATTTTGGGGCTGTAATCGCCTGAAAAATTGTCAAAAAAGCAGAGATTGGTGGGGGTATAAACGCCTGAAAAATTGTCAGAAAAGCAGAGATGGGTGGGGCTGTAATCGCCTGAAAGATTTGTCAAAAACGCCGAGTGGATTTTGGTGTTTTTTACGAACTGCCAAGGAAAGGGAAGGGATGAGCTGGCGCTCAATGAAGAAGAAGACCAGCGAAAAGAAAATGGAAGAATTCATGGAAAATTTAAAAATACTTTTCTTACCGCATGCTTGATATAAAATGAATCTTTGAATATAAAATCTTTAATGATTGATTTTAAAAAATATAGTGAACGGGTAACAAGGAGAATTTAAAAAAATAATATGGAATTATAAGTTTTATAAAGAGTAAAAGTAAAAAAAAAAAAAAATTATTTTAAAAAAATAATTATTGTTAAAATTATTAATAAAAAATTATAATTACAATTTAATTATATATTTTTTTACTGTTTTGCTCTTGTGTTCATGGGAGAGTCAGCTCTTTTGGTGTATGAAGAGAATCAACTCTCTTATATATATAAACTCTATAAATTATAAATATAAATTATATATCTCAAAAATACGTTTTAAAAATAATAAAATATTAAAAATATCTTTTACTAAATTCTAAGCTACTATTTAAAAATAATAAAAATAAAAACATATTTTATATTAAATTTTGAAATATCATTTATAAATATCAAAAAATAAAAAATATTTTATATTAAACATCGGATTATTATTTATAAATAATAAATAATAAAAATATATTTTATATTAAATATAAAATTAATATTTTATATGTTGGAAAAGGGAATCGACCCCCACAAATTATACATGATATATAAAATCATATATATCATATACTATATATATATTAAAAATATTACATTAAATCTCAAATTATAAAATAATCTCAAATTATATTAAATATTGGATTAATATAAAAAATAATAAAAATTAAAAAATATTTAATATTGAATCAAATTACTTTTTAAAAATTAAAAATAATATATAATATTATAAAAATAACATAATATATATTATATGGTAATAATATATAATAAAATATTAAAAATATTTTATATTAAAAAATAATTACTAAATGTATGACTCCCTATAACTAAATGTATTAGATCAAGGAAAAGATTGAACCCAAAGGGGGGTGAATTGATTCTTACAAAAAACTTCATAAATTTGAAGTAAATTAAAAATAAAAATAAGTTAAGGAAAAGAAAAACAAACAATAAATGTATAGATGTTCGATCCTCGAACTTGGCACTTATGTCCTCTCTTCTTGTTACTTTCTTACGAAGGTGATTCCCACAATTCACTAAAGAAATTGTTACCTTTAAAGCTAAGGTATAACCTTACACCACTATCTTTTAAGACTTAGACAGAACCTTTCAATCCTATTGAGAATTCTAGCCCAAATTCTCAAATATTTTCACATACTTTCACATAACCCCTTTAGTGATATGAATGAAGTATTTTACAAACAGATTGAACTTCTAGTAGGTAGATGTTTGCTATTTAAGTATAGGGTGAATGAGATACTAATAGACTTGAAAAAGTATAAATTTGATACAAGTAAAAATGAATAATTTGAAGATTTTTGAGCTTTTGTTGTTCAATGCTTTAATGATTTTTGTATCTTTTCATCTTCAACTGTTGGGAACCTCTATTTATAGCTTGAAATTGATTTATAGACATTGGGCATTTAATGTGGTGGTTGGAAGCCATTGTAGCCTTCATAAATGCTTGTTTCTATTTAGACTTGCGCTATAGTATCGAAACAATACTAATAGTATCGATACAGGAATAAAAAAAGTGACCATTACAGCTTGTTGTATAGATACCAAGCAAGTTGCATCGATACAAACACACTTCTATCGATACATTTGAGGGTTTCAGCCAAACCTTGGTCACTGTTAAGCTTTATATCGATACATATGGGGTGAGTATCGATACTCACTTCAATGTATCGATACATGCTTAAGAGTGCTGATACAAACGAGGGTTTTAAGCATAGTATCGATACATTTGTTCTTTGTATCGATATATATCTTCAAGATCCTTTATAAAGAAATTTTTCTTGAATCAAATGTATCTTAAAAATATTCTAAGTACAAATATACATTTTGGAACATATATTTTTGATAAAATACAAACTTAGTACTTTTTAAAATGTTTTTCAAGTTTAACATAAATACCAAGTTGAATATAAATTAATTTAGCTTAAGTTGTTTGTTATATCAAAACCGAATTCAAAGTTAACAATCTCCCCCTTTTTTATATAACAAAACTTAAGATAAATTTGCTTTTTTTTTCTAAAAAATACTCCCCCTCAATAAAGCAACGATTTTTAAATATTTTAATTTAAGTAAACTGGGTCCTTTAAAGCTACAACATTTCAAATTGATAATATTGCCCTAGATTAAAAATCAAGCTACATCATGTAAACTAATGTTCAATATCAACATGTAATTTAGATTCCAACATGACAATATAATCATAATTAAGTGCATAATAAATTCATGAAAGACATATACAGCAACACATTGCAAATTTATGACATTTCTCCCTATTTTTTTATACCAAAACACATCGAAATTCATGCAAATTCAAAACAATGGATAAAATGCAAGCAAAGATAATGCATTGAGGAGATAAAGTCAACAAAACAACCGAAGTCAACAAGATAACAAAAAAAAAGTTCAAACGAATCCATAAATAAAAACTTAAATGTCATCCTAAAATAAACCTAAGATGACTAAGGTTCATCAGCCGGAGGATCTGTGACGGGTGGATTAGTAGGCAGTGGTGCATGATGAAAGGCCATAGAAAAGCTATGGAAATGCTCGATTAACACCCGATGACTATGCCCGAGAGTAGAAAGGCGAGCATCAATGGAATCAAACCGGTGATCCCAAGAGTCAAGGCATCGCTCCTATGTGTCAAAACACCTCATGATGGAATTGTACATGTGTTAGAGATCCATGGGCATAGATAACGAGGTAGCGGGAGTCAGAGGTGGAGGAGGCTCATCATACTCTATATCATCATCATGATCATTGGGAGCGGGAACATTCGGTTGCTCAAGCAGTGGTTGTCAATGAGCTTTGGGAACGAAGTCGGCGCCTTGAATTTCATACTTGACGAGCCCCATGGATTTACGACTAATATAATGGTAAGTGAATACCATAATCCCAAGGTCACAAGAAAGATCAAGACCTTGAGTGTCGAAGTAGTAGCTCAAGGCCATGCCATGGAGAAGGTATGACAACCATAAACGCAAAGAATAAAGTCCACGAAGATAAAATGGGCTAAGTTTAGATGATTCCCAGTTTGGATCATATGAAGCCACTAATAGTCTGCATCGCTAATTAAAGTATGTCTGGTGCCGTATGGACGGAGCACATGTGAGATGATAAGATGGAGTAAGCGATCAACCAAAAGAAAAAGTGTGGCTTTGTTGTTCGTGGTGCGCGAGATGGCGGGAGTCGAACCTTCATGGATTACGCTTTCATTCAAGAAACCGAAGGCAGATGCAAGAGAAGCCGGGTTGACTATAAGATCCTATCCTAAAAGATAGGATCAAATCGCAATGACATGATCATGATCATCAATGATAGGGAGGCATTGCTAAAGAATGCACAAACAAGATTCTCGTGAACCAAAACATTTAGAGAAAAAAATTTGGTCCATCCAAAGGTATCAAAAGTCTGAAGGTAGGGATAAGTAATAGACCAGAGAAAGGAAAAGTCGACAACTCGACATTGTCGGATGGGCATACGGGCATAGATGGTGGAAATTGCTCACGAGCCCATGCATCGCGAAAGCATAGGTCGAAGAATGATTGTGTTTGGGTCAAAGGCTGTTGACGAGCGGTAAAAGTGGAAGCACGAGTGAAAGGTCCTTGATGGTGGGTAGTTTGTTTGGTCTTTGGAGGCATGGTAGTGTTTGAAGATTGGTTGAAGACTTTTGTCGAGTAGGTGGTGGCATGGTAGAGTTGGATGATGGTTCAGACAAGTGGAAAAGCGGACTTGATGTTGGTGAAGTGTTTGATGTGATTTAGTGGGTTTCGGATAAGGTGGGATTGGGTTTTGATGATGTTTGTCAATGGTGGTCACGGAACAGGTTGAACAGGTCGAGTGGAAGAGAATGGGTAAAGTGCTAAGGATAGGCTGGTTGGGGAAAATGGTCGAGCACATGGTGGGTAGTAAGTTTTGGTGACAATTGGTGCAGCGTATTGAGTAAATCCGTAACCAATCTCAACAACAGAGCGAGGAAAGAGTTAGGAATGAAAAAAACAGTCAAAATTTATGAATAAATTTGGACAAATTTGATGGAACTTAAAAGAAAAATGGTGAGGGTTAGGGTGACGGAGGGTTTCGAATTGGTGATGTTTTGAATGGTAATGGGTTGATTTTTAAATGGATTTGGTGAAATGTGATAAAGTTAATCGGTTTATAGATCAAGGATTGTGAGAAAAATGTAAGGATAGTGAGTTTCGATGATTGATGTTTAAGTGAGGGAAAGGATGCTAGGGGTAAGGATGAATAGTGCTCAATACAATTACCTTTCCACGCGTGAGGAATCCTAAATCAATAGTGAATATTGATACAGAAGAGGCGATATCGATACAAAGAACATTGCTGGGTTTTGTATCGATACAAGGAACTGGGTCTTGAGACATAAAATAAGTTAATCTGTATCGATACAAGCTGGAGAGTATCGATACAGTGTATTGATACTTGGAGTTAGGTATCGATACAATGAACAATTATGGGTTTGTATCGATACCTTGAAACTGGTCTCGATAGAGGAAAGAAGAGCATGCTGGTATCGATATGTATGGCCTAGTATTGGGTCATTTCAACTAAAATGGTATCAAGTTGGGCATTTTTGATCCAATTATTCTTTGAAAAGTATTTGAAAATGCAACTTGAACTAAAATTCTCACATCAAAATCGTTTAAAATGAACAATTCAAAATTTAACCAAGAAACAACAAAATTATCCAAGAATAAAAGATTCATACAAATGCACATCATCAAACAAGTAAGTATGTAAAGCTAGCTTCTCAAACTAAGCATGATGCAAACAATATTGAGGCAAAGTATAAGGATTGGATCAAATTATGAATTTAGGGTGCATTCATTAAGCCATTTTCTCTTCTAATTGTGCAAAATCTATCATTGTCAAGTGGTTTAGTGAAAATATCAGCTAGTTGATGTAAGGTATCAATGAATTCAAGCACTATATCAACTTTTTGCACATGATCTCTAATGAACTGATGTCTAATCCTATGTGCTTGGTTCTAGAGTGTTGAATTGGATTTTTGGTTAGACAAATGGCACTTATTGTCACATTTAATTGGAATATGAACCATGGTAGTGCCAAAATCCTCCATTTGTTATTTTACCCATAAAATTTGGGCACAACAACTTCTTGCAAATATGTATTCCGCTTCGGTTGTGGATAAAGCAACACTATTTTGTTTCTTAAAGAACCATGATATGAGCATATTTCTAAGAAATTGACAAGTATGGAAAGTGCTTTTCCTATCAATTTTACATCCACTGAAATCTACATTGGAATAAGCATGCAAGATAAGAGATGATTCTTTTGGATATCATAAGCCTAGATTGGAAGTGTCTCTAAGATATATCAAGATTCTTTTTACAGCAACTAGATGTGACTCCCTAGGTGATGATTGGTATCTACCACATAGGCATACACTAAATACTAAGTTGGGTCTACTTGCAGTAAGATATAGCAATGAACCTATCATAGACTTATAAAGTTTAGAGTCAACAATTTTATCTCCTTTATCCTTTTCAAGCTTTGTTAAAGTACTCATATGTGTGGAACAAGCCTTTGCTTCACCTATTTTGAACCTCTTGAGTAATTCCTTAGTGTATTTTACTTGATTGATAAAGATGCCATCTTTTGTTTGTTTAATTTGTAGTCCCAAGAAGAATGTTAATTCTCCCATTATATTCATCTCGAACTCACCTTGCATTAATTTAAAAAATTCTTGACAAAGAGATTCATTTATAGCACAAGAAATAATGTCATCAATATATACTTGAATCACTAAAATGTCCTTGTTTTTTACTTTTATAAAAAGAGTTTTGTCAACATTGCCTCTATTAAAACCTTTTTTAGTTAAAAATTTTGAGATCCTTTCATACCATGCCCCAGGTGCTTGCTTTAGTTCATACAAAGCTTTTGAAAGTTTAAAGACATGATCAGGATGATGAGAATTTTCAAAATAGTGAGGTTGCACAACATAAACTTCTTCATTAATGAAACCATTTAAAAAGGCATTTTTGACGTCCATTTGATACAACTTGAAATTGTCAAAGGATGCAAAGGCTAAAAGTATTCTAATGGCCTCTAGTCTATCTACAGGGGCATAAGTTTCATCATAATTAATTCCTTCTTCTTGACTATATCCTTTAGCTACTAATCTAGCGTTATTTCTAACTATTGTTCCATTCTCATCAAGTTTGTTCCTAAAAACTCATTTAGTACCTATGATGGGATAATTACTAGGTCTCTCCCAAACTTTGCTCCTTTTAAATTGGTTTAACTCCTCTTGCATAGCCATGATCTAACTATCATCTTTTAGAGCCTCATCTAAATTCCTGGGTTCAAATTATGAAAGAAAAGCTACATAATTGCATATATTTCTAAGAGATGATCTAGTTTCTGCCCCTTGCTTAGGATCACCAATTATCTTACATTCTTTAACATAAGTCAACTCACTAGGATGATTTCTTTCCCTTTCTACTTGAGTTGGCTTATATGATTTTTCCTCTTTTGGAGCTTCTTGATTTTGCATTGCTTGTCTTTGCTCCTTATGTGATACTTGTTCTTAGTAAATCTCTACATTGTCATTATCAAGAGACACCTTTCTCAGGATTGAGTTAGCTTCATCAAATATAACATGTATTGGCTTTTCAACAACCAAGGTTCTCTTATTAAACACCCTATAAGCTTTGGAATTTGTTGAATAACTAAAAAAAATTCCTTCATCACTTTTTGCGTAAAATTTACCAAGATTATCCTTTCCATTATTTAGTACAAAACATTTGCATCCAAAAGGATGAAAATAGCTAATGTTCGGTTTTTTTCCTTTAAAAAGTTCATATGGAGTTTTCTTTAGGATTGGCCTAACCATAGCTCTATTTATACTGTAGCAAGAAGTGTTAATGGCTTCCACCTAAAAATATCTTGGTAAATTATTTTCACAAAGCATGGTTCTAACCATTTCTCCTAAGATTCTATTTTTTCTTTTAACAACTCCGTTTTGTTGAGGAGTTTTAGGTACAAAGAAATTATGGCTAGTGCCATTTTCATTACAAAATTTATCAAAACCAAGATTTTCAAGTTCTTTTCCATGATCACTTCTTTCACTTGAAATAGAATAACCATTTTGTTTTGGATAATTTTGCAAAAAGTAATGAATTTTTCTATGGCTTCATCTTTAGAGCTTAAGAAAAGAACCCAAGTAAACCTACAGTAATCATCTACAATAACAAATCCATATTGTTTACCTCTTAAGCTTAATGTCCTAGTAGGACTAAAAAGATCAATATGAATAAATTGTAATACTCTCGTAGTTGAAACAATATTGATTGGCTTGAATGAAGCTCTTCTATGTTTCCTTTGAACACATGCATCACATATTCTATCATTATCAAATTTCATTTTTGGCAATCCAATAACAAGGTCTTTTTTAGATAGTTTGGAAATTACATTCATACTAGCATGTCCTAATCTTCTATGCCACAAGTAAGGCAAGTCATCATCATTAGCAATGAAACAAACATTTTGAGAAGATAAGTTATCTAGATGTACAACATAAACATTTTCTTCTCTATGTCCCACAAAAATAATTTTATTTGTCTTAACATCAACGACTTGACAATTCATTGATTCAAAAATAACTTTCACACCTTTATCACACAATTGACTAATACTAAAGAGATTATGTTTTAGATCTTTGACAAATAAAACATTTTCAATGTTGGATGAAGAGTTGTTACCTATGGTTCCAATACCTTTAATTTGTCCTTTTGAGTTATCACCAAAAGTAACACTTCCTCCATCCTTAGGCCTTAGCTCTATAAATTGATTTTTGTCACCGGTCATATGTCTTAAGCATTCACTATCAAGGTAACAAGAATTCTCCTTTGTTGAATTTGCCTTGAAGCAATATTCTTCCTCCTATAACCATAAAGTCATGTTTTCTTTTTAGGTACCCAAATTTTCTTAGGTCCTTGAGTATTAGTGTTCACAATTTTTGTGCCTTTGGAATCCATTTTAATTTGGTAGCTTCATCTTGAGACGTGCTAACACCCTTAGGGACCCATGCTCTCTCAATAAGCTTGCCTCTATAAGTAATAGTTTTTAAGGAACATGTATGGAATATGTGACCAAGTTTATGGCAATGAGTACATATGCTAGATGCATCAAATGATTGGTTTTGTGTTATATAGAAATTCTTGAAGTGAGTTTATTTTTCAATTCTATTATAGCCTAAACCATCTTTATCAAAGAATGCTTTTTGTGTTTCTAGCATGTTATTCAATTTTTGTTGTGCCATATAAAACCTTGTAAATGAGTTATGCAAGTTTGTGTTTTTCTTGGTTACATCATCGATAATGACTTGTAACTCATCTACTTTCTTCTCAATATCATCATTTGTCATGCTTAAAATTTCATTTTTTTCCTTAAGTTTAGAAATCATTTTCTTGTATTTTAAATTCATGACTTCAAATTCTAATGCTAATTCATCAAATGCATCTTGTAATTCATCAAATGAGTAAGTATTAGCATTAGAAGATACCTTAGGCTCATCATGAGCCATGAGACATAGGTTGGCCACCTCCTCATCATCATTATCGGATGTGTCACTATCACTCCATATGGCCACCATGGCCTTCTTCTTTTTCTTCTTTGGGTTTGATTTCTTCCATATTAGACATTCAAATTTGATGTGTCTCAGTTTCTTGCACTCATAATAAATGATTTGTTCTTTTGCTTTCTTGCTTGAGTCTCCCTTCATCATTTCTTTTCTAGAAAGTCTTCTTGCTTTGTTCATTCTCCTAAATTTGTTGAATCTTTTTATGAACATGGCCATTTATTCATCTTCCTCAACCTCATCATCATCATCATCATCATCACCAGGAATGGGTTTTTTAAAGGTAACACTTGTCTTCTTTGGTGGTTCTTGTCCATGCTTGATCTCCATCTCATAGGTTAGAAGAGAACCTTTGAGTTCATCCAAAGAGAGTGTGTTGGAATCTTTGGATTCTTCAATTGTTGTAACTTTTGCTTCCCAAGACTTGGAAAGACTATTGAGCAGCTTCTTCACCATCTCTTTATTTGGATAGATATTTTTCGAGTGCCTTCAACCTATTGATAACGTTTGTAAACCTATCCGATATTTCTTTGATGGTTTCATCTGCGTTCATCTTGAACAATTTATAGTCAAGTGTAAGGATGTTTATTTTGGATTCCCTGACTTGATTTGGTCCTTCATGTGTGGTTGCTAACTTGTCCCACACTTGTTTGGCATTATCACATAATAAGACTCTATTGTACTCACTTGGAACAAGCGCATAACATAGTGTATGCATGGCCTTGGTATTTAATTGTGCCATTTTGGTGTCTTGTTCATCCCATTTTTTTCTTCTTTTGGCAAAACGCAATCTCTAACTCTCTTCTTAGGCATGGGTGGTCCATTGATAATGATCTTCCATACTTCAAAGTCATTTGCTTGGATAAAAAGTCACACCCTTGTTTTCCAATATGAATAGCTGTCATCATTGAAGAGTGGAGGTCTCATGATGGAATGTCCTTCAAGTCCTATGCATTTGCATTTGTCTCAAATGCCATAAGACAAACTTAATCTTGGCTTTTCAACTCTTGCGGGCTTCTTGACGCTTTAAGCACCATGTTTGCGTTCTGCATTTTTGAGCTATCAAAGATCTTTTCTCAAGGTTACAAGACCTATAATAGAGACCAAAGATTTGATACAAATTGTTAGCTCAAGGACAAGATTGAACCAAGAGGGGGTGAATTGGTTCCTAAAAAAAACTTGATAAATTTGAAGTAAATTGAAAAAAAATAAGTTAAGGAAAAGAAAAACAAATAGTCAATGTATAAAGGTTCAGTCCTTGACTCGGCACCTACGTCCTCTCTTCTTGGTACTTTCTTACCAAGGTGATTCTCACAATTTACTAAACAAATTGTTACCTTTAAGGCTAAGGTATAACCTTAAACAACTATTTTTTAAGGCTTAGATAGAACCTTTCAATCCCTTTAAGAATTTCACCCTAAATTCTCAAATATTTTCACTTATTTTTACACAACCCCTTTAGTGATATGAATAAAGTATTTTGCAAACAGATTGAACCTCTAGTAGGTAAATGTTTGCTGGAATTTAAGTACAAAGTGATTGAGATACAAATAGACTTGAAAGAGTATAAATTCGATACAAGTAAAAATAAAGAATTTGAAGATTTTTTAGCTTTTGTTGCTCAATGTTTCAATGATTTTTGTATCTCTTCATCTTCAGCTATTGGGAACCTCTATTTATAGCTTGAAATTGATTCATAGACATTGGGCATTTAATGTGGTGGTTGGAGAGCCGTTGTAGCCTTCATAAATGCTTGTTTTCATTCAGACCCGAGCTATAGTATCGATACAATACCAATAGTATCAATATAGGAATAAAAAAAAGTGACCATTACAGCAGGCTATATCAATATAGAGAACTGAGTATCGATACCAAGCAAGCTATATCGATACAGATACACTTGTATCAATACATTTGAGGGTTTCAACCGAACCTTAGTTACTGCCAACTTTGTATCGATACATATAGGGTGAGTATCGATAGTCACTGCAATGTCTCAGTACATGCTTAAGAGTATCGATATATTTGTTCTTTGTATCGATACATACCTTCAAGATCCTTTATGAAATAATTTTTCTTGACTCAAAGGTATCTAAAAAATACTCTAGGTACAAATATACATTTTTGGAATATATATTTTTTATAAAATACAAACTTAGTACTTTTTAAAATGCTTTTCAATTTTAACACAAATACGAAGTTGAGTATAAATTAATTTAGCTTAAGTTGTTTGTTATATCAAAACAGAATTCAAAGTTAACAAAATGTATGACTCATTATAACTAGATGTACAACTTACTATAACTAAATGTAAAGCACATATACAAAGCAGTCATGTTCACGTATGATCTACATCACCTTGAGCATGGCTTTATAAATGCTAAAGCTAATTATTCTTGTGTAGTGGGAGAATGACGATTCAATGAAAACAAAAAAACTTGTAAGCAAAATATAAAAAATATAGTTAATTATTCTTGTATAGTAAGATAATCATAACTCACTATCATTAGAAATATTTGTTTGCGTAAAAAATTTTAATCCCTAAGATTGCAAACAAAAAGTAAAATGTAAACAATATATATTATAATTTAATATACATATGTCTATAACTTATAACCTCCACTAAATTACTACCAGACAAAAAGGCAGCAAAAAAATTAGATTAAAAATAGAAATAAAATGGTAATTATAATTTATTTTTTTAGAATTATTTTTTCTTTCTTTCATTTTATTAATAATTATTATTACCTATTACTTTTTTATAATTCTTCCTAAATATTTTTCTTCCCCTCATCCTTTTTATTCGCCTTTATCCGCTGCAAACAGCGATATAAAATATTTTTATTTTTATTATTTTTAAATAATTTAATATAAAATATTTTTATTTTTATTATATGATATATATTAATATAATATATATTATATAGTTTATATATAAAATTTATATTATTTTTAAATAATTTTTTATTTTTATTATGTATAATATATTATTATATTATGTTTATAACATTATATATTACATATGTATTATATAATTTTTTTCACTTCAAAAATTAATTTTTCACACATATGATATATTTAATAAATAATAAAAAATATTTTCTAGAAATTTATAGTTAATTTTTTTAAAAAAATATTTTACATACTTATATTATAGATTCGGTAATGGTTTTATGTGAATTTGTAATATTTGTATGTAACTTCGGTAGTAATATTTGTACGTAACAAATTACATACATACATTACCTTCAAAGATTCTTTATATAAATACATTACATATAATATAAATTAGATATAAACATTATGTAAATTGTAATATTTATGTGTAATTTTTGTAATATTTAGTTGTAATTTTACCAACTAATAAAAATTATTAATTTATCAAAAAATTAATTTTTTTCTTAATATAATATAATTATTACTAATATACCCATATAAATTATTAAACTAAAAAAATGTGAAAACTTTTTTTAATTCAAAAATTACTATAAAAAATAATTTCTCACACATATAATATATATAATAAAGAATAAAAAATAATTTCTAAAAAATTAAAGTTAATTTTCTTAAAAAAATATTTTACATACATATATTATAAATTTGGTAATGTTCTTAAGTAAATCTATAATATTTATATGTAAATTCAGTAACATTTTTATGTAACAAATTACATACATATATTATCTTCAAATATTCTTTACACAAATATATTACATATAACATAAATTACGTATAAGCATTATGTAAATTGTAATATTTATATGTAATTTTTTTAATGTTTAATTGTAATTTTACTAACTAATAAAAATTATAAATGTAATCAAAAAATTAATTTTTTTCTTAATATAATTATCACTAATACACCCAAATAAATTATTAAACAAAAAAATATGAAAACTTTTTTCACTTAAAAAATTACTACAAAAATTAATTTCTTACAGATATAATATATTTAATAAATAATAAAAAATAATTTCTAGAAAATTATAGTTAATTTTCTTAAAAAATTATTTTACATACGTACATTACAGATTTAGTAATGTTCTTATGTAAATCTGTAATATTTGTATGTAAATTCAACGATATTTGTATGTAACAAATTATATAAATACATTACCTTCAAAGTTTTTTTACCCGAATACATTGCATATAACACAAATTATATAAAAATATTTAATACATATTTATATTACCTATGGTAATAAATATATGTTATAGATAATATAATTTATATAACTATAATATTTTTTATAATAGTACTTTTTATTACTTGTTGATAATATATTTATGTAACTTACAAAATTTTTATGTAAATGTAATAAATTTATGTATTACAACTTTTATTATCTTTTATCATAATTTCTGTAAGTAAATAATGTATATGTGTAATTATAAAAAAATGTATAATACTTATTCACATTACCTATGATAATATGCATGTGTAATAGATAATATAATTTAGATAATTATGATTTTTTATAAAGTACTATTTTCTATTACCTAATTATAATAAAATTTTGTAACTTACAAAATTTATGTAAATATAATAAATTTATGTATTATAACTTTTATTTTATTTTATCATAATTGATATACGTAAATAATGTATATGTGTAATTATAACAAAAATATGTAATATTAAGTTATATTAACAATCATAATAATTTATGTAATAGATAATATAATTTATGTAATTGTAATATTTATTTGTAATTCTAAATTTTTCTTTTTAATGATAATGATTTATGTAAGTTATAATATATTTATGTAACTATAATAATTTTATGTATTATTATATAATAATATATGTTAAAAAAACAATGTTGCAACCAATTTAACTGGTTGCTACCAAAGCTTACCACAAGCTTATAATAAGAAACTCACTCCACAAGTCCCCGAGAATTCATAAAAAAAAAAATTGATAATTAGTAAAAAAAAAAAATATATGACATCGAGAAAAATGATTTAAAAAATAAATAGTAATTATTAAAATTATTAATAAGGAGATTATAATTTTTTTTTATTTTTAATTTTATTTTTTTGTCTATTTTTTTAGTGGGGGAATTGGTTCCCTTTAACCCCCTAACCAATATATATTTAGACATTTATATTATATATAAATTATAGATATTAAAAATATTATTTAAAAATAATAAAAAAATTAAAAAAATATTTTACATTAAATTCTAAATTTATAAAACAAAAATATTATATTGAATATTGAATTACTATATAAAAATATTTTATATTAAATTATATATTATTATGCATTATATATTATATATATAATGTATATTATATATAAGGTATAATTATATATTATAATATATAATAAATCACAAATTATGTTAAATATCAAATTAATATAAAAATAATTAAAATAAAAATATTTTATATTAAATCTCAAATTATTTTTTGAAAAATAAAAGGCATATATATTATATATTATATATAATATGTGGAGGTAAGGGAACTGATCCCTAACATATTACAGATAAATTATATATAATAAAAACTAAAAATTATTATATGTTATATATAAATTATTTACAGTAAAATACTATTTAAGAATAATAAAAGATGAAAAATATTTTATATTAAAAAATAATTGCTATTTAAAAAATATTTTCTATTAAATTATGTATAATATGTCATATATAATATATAATATATAATATATAATATGCACTGTATATTATAATAAATGAATGTACGATAACATAACAAAATGTACAGATGAGTACAACTAAATGTACAATTGACTATAACTAAATATATAGATGACAATAAAATGAGTGTATAGGAACCTAAAACCGAATCCATACTAAATCGAGTGGACATGAACAGTATCAAAATGTCAGAGAGCAATTATGCCCATTAGCTGGACACCAGATATGGCAATTACATAAGATATACATATGTTAATACGTTAATGTACATTTGACCATAACATACATTAGGCAATATGCACATAAATGCACTTATGTGTTAGATGCGTGAAGAAAACATTAAAAGTCAAATGCTAGTACCCATAAGTAAATATACATATGACAATAAACAAATGTACGGATCACTATAACTGAATATACGAATGAGTTTATCTAAATATACAAATGACTATAAGCAAATTTATAGATGACCAGAAATGAATGTACAAGACCCTAAAACCGAATCTATGCTAAACCGCATGGCCATGAATTAGATCAAAATGTCAAAGAGCAATTATGCACATTAGTTGGACTCTAGATACAACAATCACGTAAGACATATGCTACTAAGTTAATTTGCGTTTGAACATAGCATACATTAGGTGGTATGCACATAATGACATGAGCTTATACGTTAGATACGTGAAGGAAATGTTAAAAGTCAAATATTAGTACCATAAGTAAATGTACATATGATGAAGAATAAATGTACGAATCACTATAACTGAATGTACAAATGAGTTTAACTAAATATACAAATGACTATAACTAAATATAAAGATGATTAGATATGAATATACAAGACCTTATAACCAAATCTACGCTAAACCATATAGCCATGAACCGTATCAAAATGTCAGACAACAACTCTACACATTAGTTGGACATAAGATATGACAATCATGTCAGATGTACATATGCTAATAAGTTAGTGTACATTTGACCATAACAGCATTTGGTAGTATAAGTATAATGGAATGCACTTACGCGTTAGATGTGTGTAGAAAACATTAGATGTCAAATGTTGGTACCCATAAATAAATGTACAAATGATGATAAATGAATGTATGGATTACCATGACTGAATGTATGAATGAGTTTAACTAAATGTACAAATGACCAAAAATGAATGTACAAGATCCTAAAATCGAATCTACGCTAAACCATATGGCCATGAACCACATCAAAATGTTAGAGAGCAATTGTGCACATTGGTTGGAAATCATAAATGATAATCACATAAGACATTAATATGCACAACGAGGGAACTTGTACAATCAGTTATGATTATATTTTTTAATTTCTATTATTTTTAAATAGTATTTTTAATATATATAATTTATATATAACATATAATTTTTTTAATTATTATTATGTATAATTTATATGTAATATATTGGGGGTTAATTCCCTTACCCCACATATTATATAATATATATATTTTTTAAAAAATAATTTGATATTTAATATAAAATATTATTCAATTCTTATTATTTTTAATTAGTAATTCGAGATTTAACATAAAATTTTTTTCATTATTTTTAAAATAGTAATTCAAAATTTAAAATAGAATATGTTTTTATTTTTATTATTTTTAAATACTATACTTAATATATAAATATATATAAAAGGGGAGGGTCGGTATTTAATATAAAATATTTTTTATTATTTTATATTAATTCAGTATTTAATATAATTCAAGATTTATTATATATTATAATATATTGTAAATAATATATAATGTATATTATAATAACAAATAATAGTATATAATTTAATATAAAATATTTTTATTTTATAAATTTAGGATTAAAGTAAAATATTTTTTACTTTTTTATTTTTAAATAATATTTTTAATATATATAATTTGTGTATAATATGTAATATATATAAATATACATTGGTTGAGAAGGAACCGACTCCTCTGTCCCCCCACGAAGAAAAAAATAGGCAAAAGGAAGTGGAATAAGGGGTAAAGAGAAAATTATAGTCTCCTTATTAATAATTCTAATAATTGCTATTTCTTTGTTTGAAATTATTTTTTTCAATTTCACTTTTTTTAATAATTATCAGTCTATTTTTCTTTTTTGAAATTCTCTCGAAAAAGAAAATTAGGTTTTGGGTTTTAAGTATGTGCATATACTAAAGGTGAAATAGTAATTTAATATTAAAATATTAAAAATATATAAAAGTTTGATTAGGCTCACGAATTATTCGATATTTGAACGAGGCTCGATTCGATAATAATCGAATCGAATTGAAATTTTTTGAGTCAAACTTGAGTAGCTTACGAATATAAGTGTATTATTTATACTCCTAAGCACTAACATGAATGAAAGTTAGAATATGTCAAAATCGATAAAAATTTAAAAAATAACTTTATAAAATTTAATAATTATAAATATAATTTTTTATTATAATTATTTTAATAGGGTTTAGTACGTGAAAAGTCTAATCAATAATGAATTAAAATAATTGTATATGTGTTTTATAGTTAATTATATTACATTCTTAATTTTATTTTTTATAATTTGTTGATAACCAAAAATTAATCCATCTTCACAAAAACGTGGATAATTTATATTATTCTTAATTATATTTTTTATGTTTTATATTATACATTAATAAAGTACTTAATTCAATTTTTTATTTTATATTAAATTAAAAATTATACATTAAACAATACTTAAAAATAAAACTCATATGAACTGCGATATTCTACATATTTTATAAAATAAGATAAAAGTTATCCCTATTACTTGCTACATGTGGCAAGAGATTATATATTTTATAGTTACCACATATTGTATTTGTATTATTTTTATATTATAATTATATTCAAAGTATTACATATATATAAATTTTGACATGTTATGAACATAATATGAAAAAAATAATTAAAATATGACATGATATAAAATAATATGAACATGATACAAATAGATGAATAATGTATTAAAATTTATATAAAGTAAATATTAACATGTCACTAACACCATGATACGTTACCTAAAATTGAAAGTTATTTGAAAAGTATCTACGAGACTTGATAATTTTGAGTACAACATGAATATACAACATAAACACAATATGAAAAATAATTAAAATGACATAACAAAAAAAACGACATAAATACACGAATTTGTCAAAATTTACATTAAATAAATTGTTAATATTTGAAATTTTATATAAATATATAATAAAAATAACCCAAATACAATTCCATTACTCTAAATAAAAAATAAAAAAACAAATAAAAGCTTAAAAATTAAAAATTAAAAAAATAATTTAGGATGAAATGAGAGACGAAAAATAACTAGTTTTCAATTTCATTTTAATAACAAAATTACCCTCAATTGGAAGATTACTTTAATATATTTTATAAGATGACTTGATTCAAAATTCTTTGTAAATTATAACCATACTAAACATTTGTGTTTATATAATTATTATTTAAAAATAAATAAATAAAATAAAATATTTACGTTCCAAACACGCAACAGTAAATATTAACATACATATATATATATATTGAAGTAAAATATTAGTTTATGAAATATAAATGTTTGTAAAAGACTTTATTGACTAAAAAGATAAGTCTTTAATATATTTCTAGTTTTGTATTTCAAATAAGGTGCTTTATTTAAAGTCAAAAATAAAAAGTTTACAAAGGTAGAACTTAACCTACTTTTTTTTATAAGCATTATCAATTGAGTTTCTAACAAGGAAATAAATAATTCACAAACTCTCTAACTTTTTGTTGTAAAAATATAATGATCACATGCATAACGCTGGACTTTGCCCACCTTGACTCGATATATAACAATGCTTTTTTAAATAAAATAATATATTTTATTTAAATTTAATTATAAAATATATAAATATTAATATAAAAATATTTTTTATTATTATAAATAGTGATTCAAGCTTAAATAGACGAGTTAAGCTAAATTCGGTTCTGAACATAAAACTTAATATTTTTTTGAGTAACAACCTAATCTGATCCATGATACACTCATGGCCATGCATTAATAATGATTAAGGTCTAATGATTAAGGTTTGACATGAAAGTAATTGGATCAATTTTTTGATGAGATTGGATTATCTTTTAAGGGTCTGCTTGGATTCAACAAAAGTCTTATCAATGTGTGAATGGACCAATTTTTATTGACAACATTTGTCATCGTACTAAAGTTTCACTAGGCTTGTTTATTTAAATTTAAATTTAAATAATGTTAAAATTTTTTTATAGTTTTAGTATTTTTGTAGTTATTTTTTAAAATTTCTTAGTTTTTATTAATTATGGTTAAATATGATGTAATCTTAGGCCTATTTTTGAATAAATATTATGGATTTTCATCTTTTAATATGATGGTAATGATTTATGTTAATGGTTTAGGGTCACTGTGAGTTTAGGGTAAGTTGTGTGAGTATATTGCATTCAGTAGAGATATTTGAATATACCAACATTTGAAAATTGAATATAAAAATTTAAACTACTCTGATTTATATCTAAGTATTAAATTTTACATTAACACATCATTTACTAGCATTATCATTGATGCGAACTTTCTTTCGAGGTGCCAGATTTGTAAGGACATTTGTTATGGCTATGACCTTCATTCTTGCATAATCCATAACACTTTGGTTGGCGTCTCTCTCTAAGGTCCATTTCATTATGAATACGACTTGAATTTTAGCTAACTTTGGATCTCTTCGCATTTTGGATTAAGACATAATTGTGGCCAATAATCTTCATGCTCGATGTGTTGAAACTTATGTTAATAGACATTGGATATAGTCTTCAATCCATGAACATTCTCCATATATAGCATACAATCTATATGGAAATGAGCATAAGTAACAACAACATGTGAATAAAGGTACTTTTGTGCTTAAAACTTCCTACTGTTACACCGCCTCTTATTAAGATTGACTTTGTAGTTTGAAGCCACAACTCCCTCATGTGGGTTTTCCAACTTTTCAACCAGAAAAGATTAATTTGCTCGTGTAAACCCATGGACAAGGTGGGAGTTAGCTTTCCTTTGATTTTCTCCCATGGCATCTATGACTATTTCATAGTATGTGTGGCTTGCCTCTTTCATTGCTATCTGCTTGTTCCCCATCTTAGCAAATAGTTCTGCCAACCTAAAATACATTGCTTGGACTAAGGCAGTTATAGGAAGATGACAAGTTACCTTCAACAATAGATTTTTACATTTAATTAGGTTCATTGATATACGTCCATAGCGTCTTTCCTCATTGTATGATTGAGGCCACTTCTCCCTCGGGATCTTATTAATCTAATTGGATGCTTCTGCATTCTTTGCTAAAAAACATTCATATTACCACTGAAAATGGTGTCACCTTAACTTGTATGCTGTTAAAATTATATGTTAATTTATGGACTTGTTGAGAACTTGTTAATAAAAATGAAAATTGAGAAGGTTGTAAAAGATTAAATAACAATAAATGTGATTACATACCCATCTTAACAACTTATCAATGCAAGTCTTTATTGTTAAACCTTTTAATGAGATTAGTTGCAATAAGTTGAATGCAATACACAGAATATGCATGTGGAGGTTTCCATGCACTATGTGAGTCTTTGATGACAGATGTGATGGATTCATGTCGATTAGAAATCAAGCAAATGCTAGGTAGTGTAATAACATATCTAGGCAAATTGCTGAGAAAAAATGACCATGCCTCCTTTGTTTCACCTTCCATAATTGCAAAAGCAATTGGTACTATTTTTTATTGCCATCTTGTGTAATAGTTAACAATAATATTCCTTTGTATTTTTCATATAAGAATGGACCATCTATTTGCACAACAAGCTTACAAAAGGGAAAGCTTTCAATGCAAGACTTGAATGTCCAAAAAAGTTGATGGAAAATACATTTACCTTGCACTTTTAATTGATTATGGTATGCAAGTACAATTTGTAATTTCATTATTATGCTAGGAGCAAAATGTTGCATTGCATCTAACTACTTTGGCAAATTATTATAGGATTTATCTCAATCACTAAACAGTCGAGCAATTGCCTTTTACTTTGCTAGCCATCCTTTTTTATAAGAGGTCACGTATCCATACCTATTCTGTATCTTTACAGCTAAAATTGAAACAAAATGGCCAAATTTGCTTGGACCAAAAATAAAATGCATGAGCAAATCATTTTAAAATCCAATTTGAAATGATCTAGTGAAAATTCATCCAGATGTACAAGTATAAGGGCCATTATATTTTCTAATTTCCTATACTTGTTTCTTTTTTAACAATGTTGCCATTATGCTCCGGATGTAGCCCAAGCCATAAATTGTACACTCATCGTGATATTTGTTCAACGTAAATTGGACAACTTTGTAATATATAGAGTTTTTAATGTTGCAGTGCTGATAGCTAAAAGCACCGCCTCTTTTGTTACGTATTGAATCCCAACATAAAGATTACTGATAGATGGATTCCAACTTGATGGCATACATAATGTATGAGAATATTCTAGAAACTTTGCCTTGTGCATTACATCCAGATCGAGGGTGCACATATGAGATACAGGCTCAAACTAATGAAGAGGACCATTTCCTCTAGTAGTAGATGAAAATGACAAATGTTGATATCAGCTGCGACATCTGGGTTAGAATCATTGTTGTCATCACTATTATCAAATTCAGCATAATCTTTTGGCTCACTAAAGCCATCAACAAACTCTCTATGGGGTCCAAATGATCAAGATTAGGATTAGCATTAAATGAACTTGGTCCTCCACTTTCTATTTTAACGCATGTAATTGAAAACTCTATCATAATGGAGGTGTGTGGCTCATCATCTTCGGTAGTAAGAACTGTTGGTGGCACAGATGAATAATGAAAGGATTCATAGAAATTATTCAATAACAACTGTGCATCTACAAAAGGTTGACATTCAGGATTGTTAAATGGGCATGACATTTGTGTGAGTACGTTGCATGCAGTATTAATATTTGAAGGCCTACCTTTATCATTAACATCCAATAGTTCAGCGTATAACTCAATTACGCCGACATTAGAAAATTGTTGATGGGCATCAAACATGCATCTCACATTGTTGTTATCTTTAACTGGGAAACTTCTATATCGGATACATCCTTCCTCCATAGAAATAGAAAGCCCGTACTTGATCTCTGATACTTTTCTTTAATTCTCAGCTCTGATTTTGTATATATTTTGACCGTCAGTTCCTCTATAGGGATGTCTTCCTCAATACTAATGCTTTCTAGATGGTCACTTTGAAAGGCAACACCTTCTTCACTTAAAATTTGTCCATTAAAGTAGACTAGTGCAACAAATCTATTGCTCGTGATATTTAATTAAACTATAAACAAATAGTGTTTCCATCAAATATCATCCTGATTATCACATATAAATATCGAATGAAAATTTTTTACAATAATTTAGCATATTAAAATAGAGATAAATACATGTAATTGGCTTTAAAGTTGAAAATAGGTATCAAATAAGAAACTAACACTATTCACATTCAGTAGAAAATAAAAAAGGCTAGAATTAAGAAGCACTATCACTAAACTCTAGGAATCAAATCTTGCAAAAATGAGAATGAAAATGACAATGATGAAATGAAATACCATGTTTATAATGGAGTAAAAAAAAAAATCAATGCATTAGTGTCATTTTTTTACACTATCACATTTACTATGCATTAGTCGATTTTTTTCCTTATATCAAAAGGAAACTAATATCCTATACATTTGTCACATCTTTTGGGTTTTAAAAAATTTACTATGCATGAGTCAACTTTTTTTCTTTTGTATCAGAAAAAATCTTATACCCCTTGCATTTGTGACATCTTTCAAGTTCCAAAAAATTTACTATGTATTAGTCAATTTGTTTCTTTCATATCAGAAGTAATCTGATACCTCATACATTTGTCACTTCTTTCAAGTTTCAAAAAATTTACTATGCATACTCAACTTTTTTCTTTCATAGCAGAAGGAATATGATATCCCATGTATTTTCACATCTTTCAGGTTTCAAAAAATTTACTCTGCATTAGTCAACTTTTTTTCTTTCATAAATCTGATAACCCATACATTTGTTACGTCTTTTGGGTTTTAAATTATTTATTATACATTAGTTAACTTTTTTTTTCTTTTGTATCAGAAGGAATCTGATACCCTATGCATTTGTCACATCTATCGGGTTCAAAAAATTTATTATACATCCTTTTTCTAAATAAGATTGATTTTTTAATATAAAGATAGTTCAATTTTAACCTAAATATAAATTTGCAAATAACTTTCAACTAAAATGACATAAATGATATAAAAATATACTATATAAATGATTATATATGATAAAAATAGAAATTATACAAATATTTTTAAAAGATAAAAATGCATATTACATAAATGATATAAATGATAAGAGTACATATTAAACAAATTAATGCACATGAAACTCTATTGACAGTAGGCTCTTTCATATGGTGTTGAACAATAATGTGAAGCTCTCCTATTACGTAGTAGCAATACTCATTGTTCAATATTCTCAGTTTCATTGCTGCAAATGTTCCAAGTTTAACATCCTCAGTCTCTTATTGTTACCGTCGGTGTTTCTTCCTTAATGGCTTCTTCCTCAGTGGCTTTATCTATAATATCTAAATTTAAAAATCAACCACTCCTATACATACCTAGATCTACCATACCTTTAAAATGGATTCTAACTGCTAGAGGAGCAAACACCAGCTGCACCACAATTAGGATAGGTACTAGTACCACCACAGCCTGAAACTAGAGTACCAAAAATGGATTCTAACTGCTAGAGGAGCAAACACCAACTGCACCACAATTAGGATAGGTACTAGTACCACCACAGCCAGAAACTGGAGTACCAAACTGGTACATGCTAGACAGATATGCTAAACTTAAAGTTCGTATCAAGAGGTCGGCATCTGACTTTCTTGTTAATGGCTCTGATCGATAACACCTGTCATCATCATCATCCCCAGCATGACTGAAATAACATTGGTAACTAGATGATAATCTAGGATCATGTTATGGTTTGGGATGACTAAATGACATCCTAGGTGCATTAGTATAGTGAAAATTTACCGATGTAGGTTACTCGTCCTCTAACTAACTGCCAACAATGAAAAAAATAAAAGGTCCATGTTGTTCACAGAACCATTTGATATATTCATGTGATACTTGAAATTGTTGTTCATAATTTCAAAACCAGAAGCAATTATTATAGAACAGTTTTCCTAAAACTGGATTTATTTTCTATGCTTTTTAGCCCAGTTTTTTGCATGATTACCATGCATGTCAATCATGTGAACTTTCTCAAGGTTCACTGGTGTTTGAAGGATTGATTGTTGCATCCTAAATTGGCATAGGACTTTATCTGCTTGGTGCCACTTCATAATTTGAAAGTATATTAAGGCCATATTTGCATGCTAGATCTAGCTACTTTTTTGGGCTTTCATTGGAAGGCATGCTGTTATCTCATTAAAATGATATGGCATTTGTAAAAACTGCAAAAATACATAGAAATTATTACGAACAATATGTCATCCATTGGGTTAAACATGCACGTACTTGAATCTAACTACTTCAAAATATTTACCCTGTCAGAGGTAATACGTTCAAGTCTTACTCTAGCACTTTTGAGCTTAGTTGGGTAAATTTATAATCCTTTGGACTACACCATCTATTCATACATATATAATTTCAATAATTTATATGCAAGAAGAACCTCTACAGTAATGCAATAAAAATGAAGTACTTGAGTTTATTATCTTAATGCAAGAGGGTATAAAGGTTATGCGGTAACTTTTGGTGCAAGAAATGGCATCCAATACCAAGCCTATGATGGCAGTAGCCATTGACAACCACCTATGTTAGGGTTGCATTTAGTTGCAGCTCAACAGAGTTCCTTATATAAGAACCCTAAACTAGTTGAACCCTAATTATAATTTCCAACCTCCTTGAAATGTCGTAAAATTTAAAGATACATTAAATGAACCTGATTGTTAAATTTATCGGGTATTAACATTCCTCCAATTAACCGTTAAATCTATGCTCTAGTAGCACATTATATATACTGTATACTTAGATTTCGTGGAAATATAGCAAAAGTTCTTTCTAGACAAATTATTTTGAGTTTTAAGCCTTCTAAACAGTTAGTTAGAGGGATCTCACCTAATAATTCAAGGCATATGTTAGCCCATTCCAAAAGGTTGCCCCTCGTTACTGCCTTGGCATCAACTGTAATCCCAATTGAAATACAACATCTTCTAGGTGATTATGCATTCACTATATGAAAGGCGAAATATGTTTGTCTTAGGTCTCTATCGTTCAATCAAGACTTTTATTAGTCTAAGCTCATATTGAGGGGTTTTAACTAAAGGTTGCATGGTAAAATTTAAATGACCTTAGATAGATTATGATATATGCATTTGGTTCTTCCAAAGCAAATGTACATGGTGGTAACTTGCGATCATAATCTCATTCAAAATTATAAATTCGTAATATTTTAAATTTATTTTTAATGAAACTTTAGTATCTTAGATAATACCCTTGACAATATATGAATCTCTTGCAGTCTCAACAACGATGATGATGATGATAATGGTGATGATGAAGCTATTATATTAATCGAAACATGCTTATAAAAAGAATTAAAATTCTTTTAACATTAAAATAACTTAATTCATCAAGCTGAATCAACTTATACAACAAAAAACCTTAATCATAGCATAAATAAATTTCATTGTGATAATAAATAATAAAGTACATTATAATAAATTCATTAAAATATCGTATTCTTATTCTTTAAATTAAAAAAAAAACCCTAAATCATACCTTAATCTCTTAAACAAATTTCAACTTCTATAGAATAACCTTAATTACCACAAAAAATATTAAATAATGGTAATAATAAATTGCAAAGTTAAATATCATATTATTTAAATAAAAAACCCTAAATCATACCTTAATCTGTCAAACATATTTCAACTGTGAAGAAAAACCTTAATCTTTAAAATGAATTTCAGCAACTCAAAGAAAACTTAATTACAAAGAAACTAAATTTAATCATGATAATAAATTACAAAGTTAAAATTTAAATTATTTAATTAAAAAGCTTAAATCATTTCTTAATCAGCAAACTTCTACAAAAAAAACCTTAGTTACAAAAAAATTAAATTTAATCATGATAATAAATTACAAAACTAATTATATTTTAATATTACAATGACACTTTTAGAAATAAAAATAAAACACATCTTCAAAAAATTATTACAAAGCTAATTTACTCCTTTCTTCGTCAATACGAAGAGAAGAGCTTCAAAAACTCTCTTTATAGAGAGTCCCAACCTTTCCTCCCTTTCCCAATAATTTTAGGAGTCATAAACCTGCCAAAATAGCAAGGTCCGTGACCCTTCTTGTCTTAGGGTCACAAACCCTCCTCCCTTAAAAAAAATAATTAAAGGATGAGGCCTTTAGCAAGGTATGAACCCTGCCATATGAAGGGAACTCGCCTTCTAAGTTGGCGAGTTTGCAACATGAAAAAAAAGCATAATTCAAAAATTAATCCTAAAATGACACATTTTGGGAAATTAAAAAAATTAGTATTATTTAAATAAAAAGACGTTTCACTACACTTAATTTTTAAATTTTTTTATTTAATGATATTAGAACAATTTTTTAAATTCAATATAATAAATAAATTTTATTATTGTAAAATCAACTAATTAATAAATACATTTTATTTTATAGGATAAAATAATAAATAAATCAATTTAAATTTATTATATAATTAAGTTATCTAAAAATAAATAGCTATATAAAGTAAACAAAAAAGTATTATTTGATATAATACTATTATTTTTAGTAATTTCAATTTATTGAAAAATAATATTTCATACAAAAATAATTACTAGAATTTTATTTATTTATTGACTTCACGAATATCAAATAATCTAAAATGAATTTCATCATGCATAAATTTAATGTAATGTTCTTAGTAATCATTTTCTATTCCCACTAAAATACATCTTATCACCATTGTTGCATTTAAATCCGAATACATATCTTTCCATTATTTTAATCTCACCACTATGGTATTAAATTCCATTGCTAAAATAATCAATTTCACCGTTACGTTACTGATCTCATCATTATTGTTGACTTTAATCTTACTGAAATAAATTTCACCACCCATCCAAATAGTACCGAAGTCCAATTGCATCTATTTGGATAAGACCATAGTGGCGTGATGGATCAAAACCTCAAAAATATCATTCCACGTAATCTTTCAAAATTTTTTTAATTTTTAAATTAACTTTATTCATTTCATAAAATAGATAAATTTTATTATTACATAATAAATTAATAAATAAATATTATTATGATATCATAAACTAATAAGTAAATAATATGGATTAATATTTTGATTGAATAAAAAATTTAAGATTTTCAAATATTATACATATTGTTAAAATGTATAAAATAATTTATCAATATACTATTAGATTAATGTCTTTAATTGTCATTTTTATTTTCATCTCGATATAATTGTTATTTTTGCCAAGTTGGAAAAAAGAATCGAGAAATTGAAAATCGATTTGAACCCTATTGTTTTTTTTGAATTCGGTTTGGTTTCAGTTTGGATAATAACTAACCATACTCGATTCAATTCGGTTTCGGTTCATAAGCTAAAGAACCTCAAATTATTCAAATAGAATTGAATGCCATTTTTATTTACTTTTTAATTTTTTATAACATAAAATTAAATATTTTATTTTAAACTAGTGAAAAAAAAAACTTTAAAATACTATAAATTAATGACCAATGTCTTTTAAAAATTTTAAAAAACTAATGAAAAAAATTTATCCAAACCAATGGATTTTGATTCCGATCAATTCAAGTTTATATGGTATTTGCTTTGATATTCGTTCATTTTTTAAAAAGTAATACTATACATTAACCACAATTCTTTTCCAAAACTAAACAGAACCATTATCACCCTTCATTTTTGTATTCAAACACATATTACATTACTTATTTTAATATCATTGTTATAGTAATTAATCTCAAAACTATGACCATTTTTAATCTCAATAAAGCAAATCTCACTTTTCATTTAAATGCACCTTAAGACCATTGACCAAAGAAAAAGAAAGAAAAGTTAATTACTCAAGTGAAATTTGTGTCTTAAACGGGTTGTCTACAATATTATTTAGATTCATAAAATATCATATTCAAGTATATGTCGAATATAAATGTATTCAACTTTTTAAAGATTTTTTCTTAATTTGAAAGATCATACTCTCATATTCACTAATCCATATTCAAATACATATAAGATTCAAGCATCATATGCGAATATTTTAAAAAAATTAAAAAATGAATAAAATAAGCTAATATAAAAACGAAAGTATTTTATTTTCAGGTATTAACAAAAAGACTCTAAAGCAATTTATTTTATTCTTATGGTTTATCTCTTACATTTTCATCCTTCTTTTTCATGTATAAAGAGAATTCGACTTAAATTAAAATATTACATGATCCAAACTCAAATGATTCAAAAATAAATTAATTAGACTTTTGGCTTTTAAAATTCAATATTTAAGCCTAAAATGATTAGAACATGATGTTGAACCCAAAAGATTTGAAACAAAAAAGACCCAAACTCGAAGCTATCCAAATTTTTTCATCCAAAAATAACTCAAAATTAAAATAGTCCAATCAAAACCCGAACCATCACTTCTTCAAGAGAACAGATCTAACATACAACATTGTATTTTACATAAAAACAACATTCATCACCAATTTAGACCAATGCTAGTTTTACAACTGAGCTAACAAGACTGCCAGAAAACCACCTACTATTGAGGACCTAAATGATACAAAGAAATTTCACTTTCCACATATTTACAACAATCCCCCCCCCCCCAAAAAAAAAAAAAAAGAAACGAGAAAAATACATCAAATACAAAACATCTCATTAAAGTTGACTCAGATTCTTAGAAGAAAAAAATTTCATGGATTTGATGGACTTTCTACATGCTTGTTTCTTGAGTCTTTGATGGCTTCATCAACATGTTCAGTTGTATGGGACATGTTTTCCCTTGGTTCTGGTCCATTGCCCCCGGATGCAAAACAATTCTCCTGAACCGGGTTCATCCTGTGGTTGTTGTCATGGGTTCTCGACGGGAACCTGTGCCCTCTTAACAACCGATTGTAAGAATGTGTATTGTTGAAAGAATCCATCGCACCAAAATGGGATCGGGTGGCTGAACTGAACAACGGTTGCATCGAGCGCTTTTTCTCAGGGAATTCACGCAAAGATGTTCGGCAAACGGGGCATGTTGAATGCTGTTGTAGCCATATATCTATGCATGTTACATGGAAGGAGTGTCCACAATAGGGGAGGATTCGCAAGATATCTTCGCCATGGTATTCGGAAAGGCAAACCGTGCACCTACCACAAATGGCAATCGGACAATTTTATTACTTGGACTTCGATTAGGATGCTATCAGCAATTTCACTGCAAAAAGAAGTTCTAAAAACATGCAAACCATTCATGAAATAAATAAGAATTATTAATCTTCCCTTTAACTTCACAATATTTTAAAAGAAAACAACTATTCATAGGTGTGGGGATATGACCAACACATATGACCAAAAATCAGATCAACACCAAGTTTTCGTTCACACATGTTGTACACATTGTCACGAGACCAATGGCAAGTTACCATGTTGCTACGACTCTTTATTTTTTTTTTTTTAAGTAACCATGGTTGAAACATATTCGAAAAAAAATATGAAAATATGACCCTCTAAGGACTCTCCAAATACATAAAAAACTTAGAAAAAATTAAATATACCCATGTCAGACA
>JBBYHK010348561.1:0-23509 GCA_038382065.1 Adansonia grandidieri | reverse complement strand
GACCTTGGTCATTACAACTCATCAAAAGAATAGCAGAATAATAGAATGATTAAAGAGTTGAGTCGTCGACTATTCAACTCAAATCTCCCTCATTAGAAAACAATCATTTTCAGAGTATCAACCAAGGAATATGTTGGAGGGCAGTTTTATTAGCATTCCTTTTAATTAGAGCTACCATTTTCTTTAATATCTTATTTTCCTTCCTGTCAATTTCTTGGGTAATTTGCATTATCCTCCAATCCACAATTTTGTTCTGGTTCATAACTGCTGAGTGCAGTTTTTATGTTTTGTAATCACATGTTTTGTACCATTCTCTATTGCATGCTATGGGAATTAATTTAAATTAAGAAACCCTAAAGATAAGAACTAATAATTTAAATTAATTATATTTATCTTTTAATAAATATAAGAATTAATTTAAATAAATAGATATGGGAATTATTTGATATCTATAAATTCTTGTTTAAATATTTACTTATGAATTAAATATGAATAATATTCTAAATAAATTAAGAAAAATTATTTTATTTATTTATTTTAATGTACTATTAATTAATTATTTTACTATAGTTAGTTTTATTTTGATAATTATTATATAATTATTCTATTAGAATAAAATTGCTATGATTTAATTTTGAATTAGAATTGGAGTTATGAAAATTTATTTGATTAAATAAAATTAATGACTTAATTAGAATTACATTAAATATTCAAAATAAATAGCTTGAACTCCTTAAATATTGGGCCAAAATAATATATAGGTACATTAAGGCTTGGCCGAATTTGAAGCCTACACCCATACTTGGGTTGGTGCCTCATTAGGGTTTTAAGAAGGTCGTAAAATAATTATTTTAATTAAATTAAAAGAATATGGCCACTTTGTTAGTTGATATAAATAAGAGGTAACATCCTAGGATTTAGCTTAGACCATTATGTCACCCTAAGGTTTTTTATCACAACATCTCATGATTCTAAACCTATTGATACAAGGTGGTCTTAAAAGAGATCAAGCTATACGAATTTGTAGTTGATCGAGGTAAAGAGTGCCCACACACTCTTTCATTTGGGAATTGGAGAATAGTGGAAAAGGCTAATTTGGTTTAAGCTTTCACATGGATTCACTCCAGGAATTCTTAGACAACATCTCCAAATATACAACTCATGAAATTGATTATGGCATTTATCATATATGACAACATAATCTAGTACGATCCATTTAAAAAATTTTACAATTTTGCTGCATAATGTGTTTTATTTTTCTGGCAATTGGTATTAGCGCTAGATCATGATTATGTTATATGCATGAAACTAATAATCAAAACTCTCCTTCAATATATATGGATTTATTTATTAGAGAGTTAGAATTCTAGGTTTTCTATTATGTTTTTTTTTAAAATCATGATATATATATGTACTTTTATTAATTTTGTTAATCATAATCCCTAAGATTTTAGAATTGATGTAACTGGGCTTTTATTTGGTTTGTAATTAGATGTGGTCTATCATCACCCCATAGGTTTTTTCTTTATTTTTTTTATGTAAGCCATACATAGAAGATGAAAATCTGGAAACTGTAAAGTTTTTTATTAGCTTGTTTGCTTTCTGAAAATTAGGAAGCTATTTGGAAGTAATAGGTTCTATTTAAAACCAATAGCTTCTATCTAGAACCAGCAACTTCTATTCAGAAGCAATAGCATGATGGTGTGCAGACTTATCAAGCGCAAGTACATGCATCGAGAACCTCGAAATCTAAGGCTAGTAGGGTTTGAACCCAATAGCCCTAGCTTTTGGAGAGCCTACACCGTCAATGCCCAGATATGCGTCTGTGCGACTTATGGTTGCCGTTGGGCTACGAACCTTAATGGTACTGATGGCTTGCGGTGTGAACTGTAGTAACAGTAGGTGTGACCTCAACCATTACTGGGGTACGAGCATCGATAGCGAGGCCTAAGCCATACGGGGTGGTTGAGGCATAAGCCTCACCCTCTATATGCAATGCCCAACATTGTTGGATTGCGAGCCTTAACGGCTCTATTAGGCTTAGTGCACGAGCATGTGCCCAGCGTTTCACCGCTAGAGCGCATGGGTCACCTAGCTATGCGTGCAATATGGTGTAATGTTGCATGCCCATCCATGGCACCAAGCCTTGGCATAGAATGAGGAGTGCACGTGCTTGTGTAGGCCGTGAAGGAACATCGACATTCAAACTAGTATGCTTTCAGGTATGATTTATTGAGAATTCTCATCAGCGAATGGTTCAGGCTCATAATTTTTTGAAGGATAGATGTTTTTAAGGGTTACAGGTGGTTCAAATTTTATCAGATTATAAAGATAGTTTTTTAAATTCTTTATGGATATGAATGAACATTTTAAATGGATAAAGACTAATGCATAAAGATAGAGTAAAAAATTCAAGACGTAAAGTATGCTTTGGATAAAATTTTTGTAATTTTATTTTTCTTTTATAATTTCTAGGATGGGATCATGGTTTGGCTGGTTGAATTTTTTCCATCTATATGCTTTGTTGATGGCTATATGTAAATGTTTAATAACAAGTCTTATAGGATAGGTGAATGCGACTCAGACTTATATTGATCATTCATATTAATAGCTAACATGTTTTTCTAAAATATTGAGTAGGAGAAGGTTTCAAAAAAAGCCCACAACTTCCATTATTGATCCATATGTGAAAGCATTGTAACACCTCACATTAGTTCTACTCTAGCCATGCCTTTCGGTTGGTGGTCGACTGTCGTCGGTGTACTAGTTTGGATCTCCTATGTGGAAAATGTGCTTAGGCATGTTTTATTTGATATCATCCCTCGATGACTTGAATAGCTCATGGATTGGGTTTCGTAAACAATGGTTATACACTCAAGATTAGTCTAATATTAACCTTCATTCAGAGCTTTGTTAGTTAAATTAATGGTCGATTAAGCAGTTATTAATATGTCTTAGCCTAGGAGGATTTAAGGTGACATATATTAATTGGATGGGATCTATGTTTTTTTGGCTATTTGTTTTATGATCACCCCTTGCTGGCTTAAGGATATAGATGCTGAAAATTACTGTTGCAATGCTACATATTTTTAAGGTTTTACATGAAGAAACATATTTATTTATCTTTAATTGCAAAATATTTGTTTTATATTTGTTTAAGCATGATTATAATGTTTCGAATGTATTTATTTGTTTCAGTTCAAAATGTTAACTACACCTCTTATTCAAATCCTTACTAGTAACAAATTTAATAGAGATAAGTTTATAGACTTAAAAAGAAATCTGCTAATTGTTCTCAACTACAAGAAACACTAGTTCGTACTTGACGAACTTGCCCACCTGAGCCTCTAAATGATGCACTTAAAGGTCAGGCTTTCTTTCTTTATACTCGTTGGAGAGAGTCTAATGACATAGCTCGTTGCGATATATTAGCAAACATGTTAAGCATTTTGCAAAAGCATAATGAGAACTATGTCATTGATAGATAGATCATGGATAACTTACGAGATATGTTTAGAGGCCAAGTTAAGTTGGCTTGACAATTTGTGATTATGAGTTTAATGAATTGCAAGCAAAAGGCAAGTACACTAGTAAAAGATTATATGCTCATGCTTATGGGGTACTTTACTGAGGCTGCTGAAAATGGTGATGAGTTGGAAAATAATAGCCAAATTGTAATGATGTTTAAAACTCTTTCTAAGGATTTTCAGGCTTTTAGGCCACGTATAATGTAAGAAGCAAAGAGTCAAGTCTTATCGAGCTCATGAGGGAGTTGTACCCATGAGCTTATGCTCAATGATGGTAATAAACCCAAGGGAGAGGAAAATTTTGCTATTGCTTCAAATTTTAGTTTTGGGAACAAGAAAAAGAAGAAGCAAAACACCAAAAAGTAAGAGGCTTCTATGTCTTCTATTGTTCTTGCATTTGAAAGCAAGAAGAAAAAGAAGAAGAAGCCAAAGGACCCTAAAAAGTCAAAATGCTTTTATTGAGGAAATGTTGGTCACTTTAAGAAGACTTGCAAGGAATTCCTAGCCTTCAAGGGCAAGGAAGGTAAGGATCTTCTTTATATTAAAGCTTGTTTAGTGGAAAATTTAAAAGACACTGTGTCATTGATTCTGAAGCCAGTAATCATGTTTGTTTTCCTTTGCAAGGGTTCAAGGAAACAAAAAGTCTACTTGAAAAGAGCCTTTCACTGAAAACTTGTAGTGGGAGTATAGTGTTGGTTGAAGCAATAGGATGCATACATGTTTACATGATGAATTTAGATTTATTTTATTGAATGATTGTTTTTATGATCCTAGTTTTAAAAGAAACCTTATTTTAGTTGCTTGTTTAATTAAAGATTCTTATTTAGTATCCTTCAATAAAGCTGTGGTTATTCCAAAAAACAAGTATTTTATTTGTTCTGCATAGATGTATAGTAATCTTTATTTGATCAAACCAAAGATGTACTCATTGGTTTTACATGTGTTCCTTTGCAAGGGTTCAAGGAAATGAAAAGTCTGCTTGACAAGAGCCTTTCATTAAGAATCAGTAGTAGGAGCATGGTGTTAGTTGAAGCATTGGGAGACGTACATCTATATTTTGATGAATTTGGATTTATTTTACTGAAAGAATATTTTTCTGTTCTTAGTTTTAAAAGAAACCTTATTTCAGTTGCTTGTTTCATTAAAAATTCTTATTTAGTATCTTTTAGTAAAACTGTGGTTATTTGGAAAAAGAAGTCTTTTATATATTCTGCATGGATGGATGGTAATCTTTATTTGATCAAACCAAATATGTACTTATTGCTTTGGCACTAAATTAACAAATAACTTTAAAAGGTTAAAAACTTTTCAATCTAACGAAGCATACCTTTGGCATTTGAGACTTCATACAAAATGGCATGTTATATTCTGAATCAAATTTCAACCAAGTCAGCTTCTAAGACTTCATACAAGTTGTGGAAAGGTAAAAAACCCTCAGGCATGTGAGAAAATAAGGGTGCCTAACACATGTATTGATAAGGATGTAAAAAAGTTGGAATCATGTTTAGAATTATGCATGTTTGTAGGGTATTCTAAAGGGACAAAGAGAGGACTATTTTATGACCCGAAGGCACCAAAGGCTATTTTTCCAATCCATGCAACTTTCCTTTAGGAGAGTTATATGAATAACTTTAAGCCTTGAAGTAAAATGGTGCTCGAGGAATTATTAGGAGATAAAGTTGCTTCATAAATTCTAAAAGGAGCTTTGTCGTAGTGGGAGGGTTTCTAAGAAATTTAATTTCTTCATGCATAATGGTGAGATTTATCAATCTAAGGCCATGGAGCTTGAAAATGATTCCAAGACCCATGATGAAGCCATGAATGATGTTGATGCAAAGCTTTGGAAAAATGCTATGAACACTAAGATGGATTCTTTGAAATTTAACTCAGTCTGGGAGCTTAAAGACCTTTCTGAAGGGATAAAACCCATAGGCTATAAATAGGTTTAAAAAGAAAGAGTAATGCCGAAGGGAAAGTTTAAACATCAAAGGCCAGACTTATAGTAAAGGGATACACACAAAAGGCTGGTGTCAACTACCTATAAAACATTTTTCACCTGTTGCAATGCTAAAGTGTATTTGTATTCTTCTATCCATTGCTACAGCTTTTGACTATGAGATCTAGCAAATGGATGCCAGGACTGCATTCTTAAATAGCCATCTTGACGAGAGCATGTATATGATGTAATCAGACAGATTTGTAGCAAAAGGCTAAGAAGCAAAAGTTTGCATGTCGTTTAGATCAATTTATGGATTAAAGCAAGCCTTTCACTTATGGAACCAAAGATTTGACCAAACAATCAAGGGCTTTGGTTTTGAGCAAAATCTTGATGAACCTTATGTTTATAAACGTATTAAAGAAGGAAAAATGGTATTTCTAGTCTTATACATTGATGACAAACTACGCATTGGGAATGATATAGGGAAATTGTCATCAGTCAAACTATGGTTTTTGCAACAGTTTGAGATGAGGGATTTAGGGGAAGCTAATTATGTTCTAGACATTTGTCTCTTAAAGATCGAAAGAACAAGATAATGGCTTTATCCCAAGGTTCATATGTAGATAAAATTATCAAAAGGTAGGCAATACAAGATACCAAGAAGGGTTTATAACCTTCTATGGCAGGTTTCACTTTTTCATTTGATGATTGCCTTAAGACATCCGAAGAAAGAGATCACATGAAAAAAGTCCCTTATGCATCAATTATGGGTAGTCTTATGTATGTTATGCTTTACACATGCCTAGATATTTTTTTATATGGTTTGTACTATTAGTTGATATTAGTTGAATCCTAGTAAAAAGCATTGGCAAGCTGTAAAGCATATACTCAAGTATTTTATGAGAATGAGGAACTATATGTTGGTATATTTGGGAAGGAAGCTAACACCTATGGATATACAGATTCAAACTTCCAAACTTGTAAGAATCCGAGGAAATCAACTTTAGGTTCTATATTTGTCCTAGAAGGATGTGCCACTGTTTAGAGGAGTGTAAAACAAACTTGTACGTTTGCCTTTAAAGTGGAAGCTAAGTATTTGGTTACCTTTGAGACATCTAAAGAAGCAATTTGGCTTCACAAATTGTTTAAAGACCTTAGGGTAATTCTTGGTATGGATAGACCTATCACACTTTATTATGATATAGGGCAGCAATAACCATGTAATCAAACACCATAAAAAGACAAAGCATATAGACAGGAACTACCATATTATAAGAGAGTTAGTGAAGTATAGAGTTGTTGATGTCTGCAAAATTGCATTCAAGTGTGGCAATATATCGAGATACAAACCTCAATATATAAGAGTAGACATCACTTTGAATCATCGTAGGGCCCTAGTCGGTCAGACAAAACCACTCATTGAAACTTTTCGTACCAAAATACTAGAGTGACTAGGTTAAGGAGTTGCCACTGATCTTTTTTGGCTAGGTGTGATCAATCACCTATTAAAATCATTCACTAAAAAGTTTAGAAACTTTAAAGGAACAATTTGACAACCTACGTATACCAAGGATCTATAAAGTTTGGCTTGGGGTCAGTTACACCACACTTGATCTCTCTCTTACCAACAACTATATATGATTGAATTGTTTTTTCACAGTTTCAGTCATATGTGTTCAACCATAATTCTCTTTTATTCATTCCAAATAGAACAAATATCATGAAAAAATGTATCTCGAAACTCTTATCGGGACTAGCTCAAATTTACAATTGATTCAGAGCTAAAATCATTTATAAAGGAAAAATTCTATAACAATACTTGAATCCAAAAATGCTCACTAATTGACTCCATTTTCAATATTTTTTTTATCAATTTTGATTCCATTTAAAAGAAAACACAAAAAGAGTACATTTAAACTAAATTGAAGAAATCACAACTTTGAAAACAATACTAAAAATCAACTTTGTTTAATTTAACTTGGAAGCTTTATGTGAGACACAGGGACCTTTTATAGGAGACACCTAGGCCTATTAATACACTAAATATAACTTCTGGAAGGCATCCAAATGCCAAGGAATAGTAGATGCAAAACTCGAAGAAAACAAAAGCAAGGATAAATTTGACTTTTCTAGCTCTCTGAATTTATTTCAAATTATCCCTATCACATAAATCATCAAACCAAATTATAATAAATGCAGACATACTATGATTGAACTAAAAATATTCAAAAAAATGTTAGAAAACCATTTTGGTTGGCACATAAAATTTTTAATTAAATGCTGTTGCATTTCACAGCATGTCTGACCAACCTGTCTTCCGAATTTTCTTCCCGATTCATTCGAAATTTCCACCAGAGAAGACATATATGCTTGGAAATATTATTCATTATGTTTTTTTATCTAAAAATATGATAAAAATACAAAAAAATGGTATCCTCATGAAAAATAGTTTGAAATACTGATTAGGCACTGAAACAGAGCCATATGAACAGCTTGTGTTCTGAGATTTTGTTAACTTCGTCTGATCATGAAATTGAATGTTTCAATAGCCTATTATGCATCATAATCAATGAGTATTATATGAAAAATACTAGCAAAAATTCGTAAGTCTATAACCTAATTAAAATATATATTTTCAATGAGACTACAGTGCTGCAACAATAACTCTGACTTAACTTATAAGCATGAAGCCTTTTGTCACATTTTTAAAACATGTTTTCAGACAATCGAATGTCCAGCAATGAGACCAAATAAACTCCGCAAATGTCATATATGAGGAAATAATAAAGGCTTTTAAGTGTTAAGACCTAGAACTATGTTCTGCAGCATTGGAGATATGCTTCAGAGTCATGTGAATGTCTCTGCTTTTATCGCTTTTATTCATTATTATCTATTCTTTGCAAATGAATGGCATTCCAATGCCACTCACTTGCGGCTGTAACCAACAATTGAAGTGACTCTAAACAGCACATTTAGACTCACCTAAGAATCACCTAATGACTTGTATTAAAGCTCATCAATTTTAGACCCAATAAAATATGTTTTAATGCTTAGAAAACATTTTTGTTTGCTCCAAATCAGCCTTAATTCAAGTCATTTTATTTAATACTCCCAAGTTACACATTAAAAAGCTTATTAAAAAAATAAACCTTGATTCACCTATTGATTAAGTGAACTAAAGCTTGCCTTTGGGAGATCTTTTAAGAAGGTTTTTACATAACCTAAACACCCTAACATGCATTTTATTAAACACATAAAATACTAACCTATGTTTCTAGCAACTGATCATCCACAAGACCTATTCTAAACACAAATTCAACATTGCTGATTCATTCATGCTCATCGACACATTAATTCTTATCAATCAACAATCAAACGCATGAAAATAAGCTTGGATTCAATTCAATCAACATGATCAACAATTAAAACAAGATTTCAACCATTTGAGCTCAACAATTGAAAAACTAAGTTAACGGATTCATTCAATTAGGCATAAATTTAAGCTTACCCAAGTTTAACTCAACTTAGTTCATTTAGGTTTCATCAATTAAGCATCAATTATGTAAAGCCTACTCAAGCTTACCTAAATTCCACCATGGCATAACATAGGGGAAATTATTCTAGCTTATTTGAGCATTCTAACAAGTTTAAAATCCTTGAATTTCATCATTTGGCACTAGATTCAACTTTTATTTACTTAGATTTTAGCTTCAACTAGCTCAAATTAGAAAGATCATGTAAGATTAAATCAATTAAGCTTAAGATTAAGATAATCTAAGCTAGCCAAACCATGCTCTCTCATTTTCCTTATGTTTGAACAACTTAATAACTAGAACATCATGATTTCTTCATCTAAACTTTCTAATTTCATCTCAATATCAGTAGATCTTAGCTTAACTAAGCCTAAAACTTTAAGATCCTAATAAAATATGCTGACCAAACCTTAAACCTAAGGAGATTTCATGTTTTGGCACTAAGTTTAGCTCGTTAAACATGATTTAAGCTAGGTTTCAATAATTAATCATGTAAACATGCTTCAAATAACAAGAAATCAAGTGAATCATACCTAAAATCAAGATCAAAGCATAAGATCATCAAGAAGCAAGTTAGTTGAACATTAAAGAAGGCAAGATTATCATGGACGAATATGATGTAAGCATGAATAATCATGAATCAAGAATTAAAATCATGAAATTAAATAAAAATTAAAAACAAAAATAAGAAATTATACCTACTCTAAGCTAGATCTTCTCCTCAAAGATGATGAGAGCTTGAAAGAAAAGAGAATATTCTAGATTTTCTAAAATTTGCTAACTGTTTAAAATTTATGAAATTATGGCTAGCCACCCCTATTTATAGGCCTTGGAGTTGGTGACTTAAGCTTTAATCACCCTAAGGTAATTTTAGTTTAGTCACTAACCTCCTAACTATCTTGGAGGAAATCACATTAGTGCCATTAATGAATAGATGATTAAGATTTAGCACATTACTCACGTGGGAAATTTGGTCAAGGCATTATTATATACTAGTCTTGTATAATTTTTTATATCATTCAATTGATCATGATTTGTATATGTGAAAATGCAATCAAATGTTCCATCTTATAGTAAAAATGTATCTTATTGACTTTTTCTAGAAAAATCTAAATTTTTTTGTCCTAGGCCTCTCAAAATAAGCCCTTGGGAAATCTTGACACTCTAAATTCCATAGTCCTTTCATGATCCAGTCACGATTACACTTTTTTGATCTAAAGTTCAAGTTCAGTTTTATTTTAGTGTAATCAATTTTGAAATCTGAGTTACAGAACTCTTTTAATTTTAAGATCTAACTCTAGGTTAAAATTTTAACTTTTTATAGTTGACTTCGCCTATAGTTGACTTTTGATTCCAACTTGTAAAACAAGTCTCTTTTTCAATTAAATGTCATCAATAAATCCTCTTTTCCCCTTAAGAGATATATACTAGTTAATTTTGACATTTTTAGATTTTTCAGACCTAGGTCTTGATTGTCTGAATTTGGCATCTACCCTTTAAATCATATAATTAAACCCAGAAGCCTTATTATATTAAACTAAGCTCATGAAAACCAACCAACATCTCAATTAGACCTTTATATCATCTATAACTTATTTGAGAAGATCCAGACCTAAAAAATTTCATCTAACCCTTAAAACCAAAAAATCAATCAGGAACTTAGATAAAATAGGGTGTCTACACCAAGAACAACCTTGCTAATTCCTCTACTAAAACTCTAATGGCTAAGAGTTTCAAAAGCACATTGAGGGCATAGGGATACAAGACATGACTCATTTACTCCCTTAAAAAAAGTTGGAGATTGTTAGGAATGCCTTAAGGATAAAAAATATTTTGATGTACATTAGTTTAAACATATTATCCATTTTTATATATTCAAAATTTTCATTACATCCATGCAATTCCATCTTCATTTAATTTACATGTTAAATTAAATGTAAACAAATATGTGGGATTACTTGTGTTTATACCATTAGAATGTTGCATAAAATAAACTTTATATGTGAGATAACAATGTTCTAAGGTAAGTAGTCTAAATTCATAGTCCATAGTCTATGCGGTTAATGTGAGCAATTAACTCATGTTAAGACAATTATCTTGTCTAAATCTAATTGGGGAGATGGCTTGTCTTGGCCATTTAGAGCAAGCAGACTCTAAATAAAGACATAAATGTATCGCCTAGAGGTGGTGATATATTGGATTTGTCCAAAGTGCAATCAATTTATTAATAAGTTCATTTACTTGGATTAATTCACTTTTGACGTTTATTTTTGAAATTACCTAAATCCTGTATAAGTAACTGATTCCATATGTATAACTTGTATGCTTTGACATTCCAAAGGCTAAAGCATCTTGAAAGAGTAAGCTACTAAACTAGTTCATTGGGTATAGGACTTATATGTGATGAAAGCATTTTTTATAAATATGGAATCATAGCTCTTATAAAGAGTTAAGGTTATCTTTTTGAAAGGCATTATATGGGATAGTGAAAATGGGTAAGGCCTTGGTAATTTGTTTATCAAATGATAAATTGATTACATGTGGTGAACAATCATATTCACATAAAAAGTATAATGGAATTTTAAGATAAAGTGATCAAGTAGGTAGGACTTTAACCTTAAGTTGATTATGGATATCATATGAGGATGTTACACAAACGACAAGGTCATTATACTGAAAGGCTATTTATAAAGCTTAAATAATACGGTATATGATTGGGAGTACAATTTTAGATCTTTGATGGTGTGACTCTCGGATTAATAATTATGTGATTATTTATTCATTATAGGAATAATTAATACATAGATTATTGGAGCCTAATTATACATGTCTAATTAGTCCCTCCTCTAGATCAATGGAATTCCTTAATGGATGGCTATTGATCGAAATACTCAAAGTCAAATGATTTTCTATATGGTGAGTGGCACGATGTATATGCTCCATTTAGGGTTGTGGGCGTTTTCTTCAGTAAATAATAAAAAAAATAAAATTTTGGTGTTATTTATTTAGAATATGTATTTAATTTGATTAAATATTTATTTAAGACAAGAAGTAGTAATTTAAATTAATTTTACTTATCTTTTGATAAATATAGGAATTAATTTAAATTAAATAGATATGGGAAAATTAATTATATGAATTCTTGTTTAAATATTTATTTTTGAATTGCATATGAATAAAATTTTAAATAAATTAAAAAATTTATTTATTTATTTATTTTTAATTTGTGATTAAATTAATTATTTTACAATAGTTATTTTATTTTGGTAATTATTACATAATTATTCTATTCAAATAAAATTACCATGATTTTATTTCAAATTAGAATTAGAGTTATGAAAAATTATCCAATTAAATAAAATTAATAGTTTAATTAGAATAAAATTAAATATTCAGATTATACAGTTTTAACTCCTTAAAATATTGGGCCAAAATCATGTTCATGTACATTGGGGCTTGGCAGATATTGAGCCAAAATCATGTATATGTACATTAGGGCTTGGCCAAATTTGAGGCTTATACCCATACTTGGGTGGCACTTCTTTAGGGTTTTGAAGAGTTGGTAAAATAATTATATTAATTAAATTAATAAAAATAGGACTACCTTGTTACCTGATATAGGTAAGAGGTAGTAGCCTAAGGTTCAGGGTAGACCATTGAACCACCCATAAGGTTTTCTATCATAACATCTCATGATTTAAAACTTGTTTGCATAAGGTGGTTTTGAAAGAGAATCAAGCCATATGAATTCAGAGTTGATCAAGACAAAGGGTGCTCACACACTCTACCATTTAAGAATTAAAGAATAGTGGAAAAGGTTAGTTGGTTAATGCTTTCACACGGATTCACTCTAGGAATTCTTAGGCAACATCTGTATATCTACAACTTAGGTAATTGATTATGGTGTTTTATTATGTATGAAAACACGATCTAGTATGATCCATTTAAAAAATTTTAAAATTTTGCTATGTAATTTGTTTTGTTTTTCCAACACATCTTTGTTGGCTAAAAGAATATCTTTGTGGTAAAGGTTAGTTCTTTTAAGTACATTTGCCCATAGAGTTCTTCATGTTCATTAATAATCTCTAGCATTTCTTTCCCCAAAGGGTATCATTGAAAAGATCGTAAACCTTAAATCCTATTTCACCAAGGTTTTTTGCCATTGTTAAAGTCATCCAACTTTTCCAATGAATTTTTCTTTCTTCATTTGTTTGCCTCCACCATACAGTAGTAACAGCAGCATTAATTGAGTCATATAATTTATTTAATATCTTAAAACATGCCATGGTCTGTGTTGTGATTGAAACTTTAATGAAAACCTCTTTCTCCTAAGAGATAGTCTTTTGTTTCCAGTTGGATAGCATTCTAATAACTCTCTTTTTTACATATCCCTTTGTTTCACATTGTCTTGCCTCGAAGCGATTTAATACCCAAGTTGATAACTGGATTCTCTATCCTTTTAACACTTATATAGTTTTCAATCTCCATTTTCAGTTCTTGAGGTGTGTTCACACTAAGCATAATGGTTGACTACAAAATTCATTACTTAACCCAAGGCACAACAATATTTTTTATACATAAGGCCATCTTCCTGCAATTCTTTGTATCTGCTTTTAAGAAAAGTAAAGAGTCATTTGGCAAAAAAAGAAATGTGTTAGTAAGGGACAGTTTCTGCTAAGTTTGACACCCTCTATATTTTTGGCTTAAGCTTTCTTAATGATTTTCCCATAAAAGACATCTACAACATAAAGTAAAAGATGACTTAAGCGAGGGTCACCCTGTCTAAGACCTCTAGAAGGACTGAAACTAGGAGAAGACTTCCATTTAGCATTATAAAGAATATGACATAATACTAACATACTTCATAATCCAACCAATCAATGTACTTTTAAAGCCTATTTTCTCCAGCATAACTTCCAAAAAAATCTCACTCCACTTTATCATAAGCCTTGTTCATATCAAGCTTCAAAGCCATCTCACACTTTTTACATTTTTCCCTATTTTTTAATAGTTAAATACCTTTGGAGCAATTATAATGTTGTCATGAATTTGCCTATTCCCTACAAAGGCACTCCACTTCTTTTTTATAAGCATATCAAGGAAAGGTTTAAACCTATTCTCCATAATTTTGGAGATAACCTTGTTAGAAAAATTACACAACCTAATGTGTTTGAATTGAGTAACTAATTTAGGACCTTTAACTTTAAGGATAGCACCATATATCTTTTGTTAAGCTCCTAAGGCATTTCTACTTTTTTAAAGAAACTTTGTACTACTTTCACAATGTTATCTTTATTATTGTCCAAAATTTTTTGTACAAGATTCCACTGAAACTATTGAGATGTGTTTCAAAGGTTGTTACCAAGTTAGTGGGGGTCATGGTTTGTTAGTAGTTAGAAGTTTGTTTTAGTCAATTATGTAGTGGGTATTGTTGCTAATAATATGCTAGTGGTTTTAGTAGACCTTTATTATTGATGAAGTGATCTGAAAGCTTTGGTTTGTTTCGCTGTAGGCCTATATATATCAGCACTTCACATTATTTTATTTTAATCAGTCATTAGGTTATAAAAAAATTTATTTCTATTAGGTCGTGTTGTCTCTTTCTTGTTATCTTTTCCTAACAGATACCGAGTCAAGATTAGTTTTTTAGGCAAAAGAGTGATATACGTCAGGCTTGAGTTTATTGGGTATTTGATAGAAACACGAGAGATAGTGTTCTTTTTGGGTTTGAAGAGTGATATACGAGAGATCAATGGTAGCAGCTAGGTTTTCTTCCTACCAACCACTCATACCGATTTTTAGTGGTAAGAAGTATGAGTGGTGGAGCATCAAGGTGAAGACATTACTCAGATCACAAGAGCTATAGGACTTGGTGGAGTATGGGTTCGTAAATATATTAGAACCCAATGAAAAAGAGGAGGAAAAGCTGAAAGACACAAAAAATGATGCCAAAGCATTGTTCATTCTCCTGCAAGCAGTCCAGACACTATTTTCTCACAGATTGTGGGGGCAACCACATCAAAGCAAGCATGGTCAATTCTGTAAAAAAAGTTCCAAGGTGATTCAAAGGTCATAATGGTAAAATTGTAATCACTAAGATGCGACTTTAAAACTTTGGTTATAAAGAATAATGAATCAATTATTAATTTTTTTTGTCACAAGCAATGGCAATAGTTAGTCAAATGCACTCCCGTGGTGAGCAAATTTCAGATGAGACAATTGTTGCAAAAGTATTGAGAAGCTTGACTCCAAAATTTGACAATGTGGTAGTTGCTATAAAAAAAGCTAAGGATTTATTAGTTCTTTCTGTTGATGAACTGATGGGATCTCTTCAAGCTCATGAGTCAAGAATCAGTAGATCGCTTGAGAAGAATAAAGAAAAGGCATTTCAAGTGAAGAAGACAGCAACCAAACATGGAGAAAGTGACCATTCAGCAAGTAGAGGTCAAGGAAGAAGAGGATCTCGTGGTTGTGGTCGGGGTAATAGCAGAGGCAGAGGAAGGTGTGAAGGACAAAGGCAGTCCAATGTGCAAGCAAACACAAAGAAAGGTATTCAATGTTATCATTACAAGGGATACGGGCATACAAAAGCTGACTATTAGTGCAAAGATTAAACGATGAATTTTGTAGTAGAAAATGAAGAAAAAAACATGCTTTTTATGGGTTACAATGATACTAACCATAAACCAAGTAATTTATGGTTCGTAGATAACGACTGTTCAAACCATATTATGGGCACCAAATATTTGTTCCAAGAGCTTGATGAGACGTAAAGGATAAAGGTGCAGCTCGGCAACAAAAAAGAGATGTAAGTTGAAGGAAAAGGCACGGTACGAGTTGGACAATGTTCAATTTGTACCTGATCTAGGATACAATTTATTGGCGTTGGACAATTGATGGCTAATGGCTATTCCATTTTATTTGATGATAGTGCATGTGTCATTAAGAATAATAAATCAGGCCAGAAGGTTCATATCAACATGACTTAAAAAGAGATGTTCTCGTTGGATGTTTCTAACATGGAGAATTTTGCTCTTGCCATAAGTGTAAAGGATGACTCGAAGCTATAGCATTTGAGGTTCGGGCATATCAACATTAAGGGCCTGAAGTTGCTAAGTGATAAAGGTATGGTTCAGAGGCTACCAAAAATTAGCTCTATTGATTTATTTTGAAGTATGTGTTTATGGAAAACAAACTAGGAAGCCATTTCTTGTAAGAAAAGCTTGGAGAGCTTCAAAATTTCTAGAATTAATTCATGCTGATTTATGTGGGCCTATGCAAACTAAGTGCTTCGGTGGAAGTCCTTATTTCTTGCTATTTACTAATGATTATAGTCCCATGAGCTAGGTTTTTTTTTTTGAAAAACAAGTTAACAGCTTTTGAAAAGTTCTAAAATTTAAGGCTATGGTGGAAAATTAAAGTGGCTGCCACATCAAAGTTTTTCGCACAGATAGAGGTAGAAAGTTCGTGTCCAAAAAATTTAATTTGTTTTGTGAAGAAAATGGCATCCATAGGGAGTTAGCAACTCCTTATACTCTGAAGCAAAGCAGTGTCGGTAAGAAAAAATCAAAACATTCTGGAGATTGTAAGAAGCATGTTAAAAGCAAGGGGACTTCCAAACCAATTTTAGGCAAAAGCTATAGCAATATCCATCTATTTATTGAATCTCTCACCAACAAGGGCTGTCATGAATCAAACACCATGAAGCCTGGCATGAAAGGAGACCATTTGTAAGTCATTTACGAGTCTTTGGGTGTATTGCTTATACTTTGATAAATTCTCAAGTTCGTCAAAAGTTTGATGAAAAATCTAAAAAATGCATTTGTATTGGTTATTGTACTCAATCCAAAGCATATAGATTGTATAATCCTCTTAGTGGCAAGATTTCAGTTAGAAAGGATGTAGTATTTGATGAAAATGCAGGCTAGGATCGGAGTAAAGAACAGGCACAACAAGAAATTCCTATGCTAGTTGGAATCCTTTCAGATGAAAGACAAGAGCCAACTCCTATGAGTTCACCCACTAGTTCCTTTACGACATCAACAAGTTCATCAAGTTCAGCAAAACTAAGCAGAAACTCTTCATCCACAACTCTTGAAGAATCTTCAGATGAGACACCGCTAAGGAAGTCTAGATCTTTGGCTGATATATATGCATCTTGTCTGTTTGCTCTCACTATTTGTGACCCTATAAATTATGGAAAAACGGCTAAAAAGGAAGAGTGGCAGAAAGAAATGGTGGATGAGATGAAAGCTATAAAAAAGAATAAAACATGCGAAATGGTTGATGTACCGAAAGGTAAAAATGTGGTTAGTTTAAAGCGGGTGTTCAAGACAAAATTTGCTACAGATGGAAGCATACAAAAGCTTAAAGCTCATCTTGTGGCGAAAGGATATACGTAACAATATAGTGTTAATTTTGAAGAAACCTTTCTTTGGTAGCTCTATTTGAAATTGTGAGTCTTATTCTAACATTGGCTGCACAATTGCAATAGTCTATTTATTAATTTGATGTTAAGTCAGCATTTCTCGATCGAGATTTACAAGAAGAGGTCTATGTAGCACAACCAAAAGGTTTCATAAAGGAGGGTGATGAAATAAAAGTGTACAAGTTGAAAAAGGCATTGTATGGATTGAAGCAAGCTCCATGAGCTTGGTATAGCAAGATTGATGGCTATTTTTGAAAAATAGGTGGATGAGAAGTGAGAATAAGCCCACTTTGTATGTGAAAAAGGAAGGTAAAAATGATTTCATCATTGTTTGTCTTTATGTTGATGATATCATTTACACTAGTTCCTTCAATTCTCTTATGGATGAGTTTAAGTCTCAAATGATGAATGAATTTGAGATGTCGGATATGGGTTTGTTGCATTGTTTCCTTGGCCTTAAAGTCCATCATTGAAGATGGAATTTTTATTTCATAAAGGAAATATGTCAGGGACCTTCTCAATAAATTTGGCATGCTTAATTGCGAGCCTGCAGCTACACCTATGAATATTAATGAAAAATTGTAGCATAAAGATAGAGCAGTATTGGCAGATGCTAGAGGTTTAGAAGCTTGATTGGAGGCTTGACTTATTTAACACATACTTGACCCAATATTACATTTCCTGTTGGTGTTATTTCTAGGTTCATGTAACCACCTTTAAAGGTTCATTATGCAGCAGCAAAGCGGGTTTTATGTTATATTGCTGGAACTATAGAGTATGGAATTTGGTACTCTAAAGTTTTTAATTTTAGATTATGTGATTTCATGGATAGTGATTGGGTAGGTTTGTTGGATGATAGATGGCGCATTTTGTCTAATGTTTTCTCTCTAGGATCAAAAGTGACCACTTAGAGCTAAAAAAAAAAGCAACAATGGTGTTGTCAACCTCGAAAGTTGAGTACATTGTAGCAACTTCAGCAGTTTGTCAAGCCATTTAGCTAAGGGGGTGTTAACTGAACGTTAACAAGAATAAGAAGGACCAAGGAAGATATTTTGTGACAACAAAGCAATGATCTCCATGACAAAGAATCCAACATTTCACAATAGAACAAAGCATATCGAGCTACGTCACCATTTCATTCGTGACCTTGCAGCCTTTAAGGTATTGTAGTACCAACGAGCAATTGGCGGGCATACTTACAAAGGCTTTGTCAAAGGTGAAGTTCTACTACTTCAGAGGATTGCTTGGTGTGTGCAACTTTGAATCAAGGGGGAGTGTTGAGATGTGATTCAAAGTTTGTTACCAAGTTAGCGGGGGTCATGGGTTGTTAGTGATTAGAAGTTTGTTTTAATCAATTATATGGTTGGTATTGTTGCTAATAATATGCTAGTGGTTGTAGTGGACCTTTGTTAGTGACAGAGTAATCCGAAAGCTTTGGTTTGTTTTAATGTAGGCTTATATAGATAGACACTTCACAATGTTTTATTTTAATCAGTCATTAAGTTATAAAAAGTTTTATTTTTATCAGGTTATGTTATCTTTTTCTTGTTATCTTTTCCTAACAGAAACTATCCGTTCCAGGGGCCTTATTTGCCCTAATTGGAGAACTGCTTCTGTCACTTCTTCCCTTAAAAATGTACCTCATTAAGGTTGCACTCCATAATGAACTATTGGAAATTCTCCACTCTTTTTTATCCTTTCTTTGGCCCTCTTCTTTTTCTCTATTACTTGCCACCTCATTGAAATCTCCAATAGAGGTCCAAGGTCCAATAATACCCTTTGCCTTCTTTTTCACCAGTTCCCAAATGTTTTTCTTGTAACTAAAAGTAAGGCCACCATAAATACAATGAACTCCACATTTTATAAATATGTTAGGATAGAGTAAAACAATCTCAATAATGTTCTTGTTACTTGTTACCACCTACATTAACACCTCTTTTTCCACCATAATACTAAACCTCCACTTAATCCTTCTGGATTCACATACATGCTCTCTTTATACCTCATTTTTTTTCTCTTTTTCTCAGAATTTTCATTTTTAATTTTTGTCTTCATGAAGTATATTATGTCTAGGTGATATTTTGTTTTTAGCTCTACAAGAGCTTGACTTGTCAAGGTTGACCTAACCCTTTGACAGTTCCAAGATATAAACATCATGGTTTTTCTGTGGTTGTTCTGGGCTAGCCACTATCGCCTTATTCTATTAGGAACTTCCTACTATTCTTTTGACTTACCTCTCTCAGCTTTTTTTCATATTTAGTAGCCACTAGGACTTGCACTAACTCTTCTTCTCAACCTTTTATTCTCACTCTTCCAGTGTATATCTTTCTCTTTCTTCCATTTTTTGAAGACCTCCTAACATCTCAGCTATTTGATTTTTTAACATTCGCAACTATTACTTCACCTGCATCCTTACTTCCTTCTTTTTTTTGACTGCAGATGTTTTTTTTTCCAATTTAAAATGTTAAACTATATTTTTTCCTTCTCACTATCAACCCTTTTCAAGTGAAGCTTTCTAAACCTGATGCCAATAATTTCTTTGATATTTTACTCAGCATACTTACTCTATTCACTCTCGAAATGTATTGTACAATATTTCCTTCTTATGGAAACTCCATAATATATTGGCAACATTCTTCCTTTACTACCCCTTCACCCCTAATCTTGTACCCTTTTTCTTCCTTCAGTTATCCACCTAGGTTATAATACACAAAAGATTTTATGTTTTCTCTTTCATTTATTTCAAGGGAATGGGTTACTGTTTGTGTATCTCAGACCATTTGCTTGCAGTTGGGGGTTCTTACCTATAGTTTCAAGTAAAGCTTTAGATTAGGGTTTTCCACTATTTTCCTCACATTGGTTTATTGGTCTGGTTTGTTCAAGTTGAGTGTTTTCCTCTCTATCAAGCCTATCCAATAAGGTAATAGGTTTGATAGAGTGGAAAATACTCAACTTGAGCAAGTAGGTATGGTTTGTTTTGCCACCCAACTAAAAGTTTTTAATTTGGTTACGCTCTTCACTTCCTACATATGTGCACTCCTTAACTCCCTTAATATTTCTTTAAAATTAGACACAATTATAGTATGTAAATTATTATCTAACGTGGACAAATTACTACATTAGAGTGCTCATTCTCGTTTTTCTTGCCCTTTTCACTTATCTTAATTGCCATAGTAATAGCTCTTACTTCCCATTCACTGCTGACTAGAATCTTCTTCCCTCTTTTCTGCTCGCTCTTCCACTGCATCTTTGGATGCGACCCTCTTCGCTTTTTTCCAGCCATTCATCTCCTCTGAAGCTTCATCATCCTTTGCTTGTTTGCTACCTTCCATCTCTTTGTTTTTGTTATTCATGCCTTGTGTCGTCGTAAGATGTGATCCATATCTAAGCTTAGAAATTTCATACACCGCCATCATAGCTGCCTCTGCATAGCTTTTGAGCAGATGACCAATTCTTCCACATGCATTGCTAAAATCAGATAACTTTCCATACTTTAGATGTATCCATCTATTCTCCTTGCCTTCTTTTGGAGTCCAAAGGCCATCCACTAGGGAGCTTTGTATCTTCAACCAAACTATTATTCGCAAGTAATTCCTTCTAATCCTTTTCTCTATTAGGTGGTCCTTACCTAATCAGCTGCCTTAATTTGTTCCTTATTCACTCTACATTCTTCTTCATTATTAACTCCATTTGCAGATTATGTACTTGCACCCAGAAGGTAATTTAATTGAAATAAGCTATTTCGCTATACATTTTTTTAGCCATTTTTGCAACACCATACATGCCTCCATAAACGACCACACCCCTCCTTAATTGCTCTATTCATGGCCTCATGAGATCTAAATGAGATACCATATCCATGGAGTGATTTTGGCTGGTAAGATCCATCTTAGAATGTTCATAACACCTCTTTTATTCAATATCTTTTCAGAAATTACCAATCCAACCACCAAATTTCTTGCTTACGTAAGACTTTGCTCATCACCTTCCTCTTATATGATCTCCAGATCTTCCATTCTCCATCTGTAGCTACCAAACTTCTAGACGCCGTATTGAAAACCTTAGAACACCAACATTGTAATGGATTGATCAATAAGAAATGTGAAAAACCATTTCAATTCTTTAGCCTTAATTGCTGTTCCTCTTTGCAACTTCTTGACCTCAAGAAAGAAATTGAAAAGACAAAACCTAAAATAATGACTAGTGACCTCTTAAGACTTTGACAGACAAGAAAAGACACTGCCTCAAGCTATCTAAAAGAAAATTGAAAACAAATCAAAACACAAAAAATGGAAAAACAAAAAAAAAATGAAGAAATCTTAGCAGAAAGATAGAAAACTTCCAAAATAACAAGAGGGAAGCTCTCAAATGAGAGAGAAAAAATGTAAAGTTGAACCGTTATTAACTTTTTTTTAAATTCCTTTATATTATTAAAGGGTTTGTCGAATGGTGTCGATAATTATTAGTTAAGTATCTTTTATTTATCATTGCAAATCTTTTATATTTAATAAATTACTTTTACATAATTAAAAAAAAAAGTAATTTATCAGTTACAATTTCTGTCCACATTATACCATATTTACAATTCAAATTTAGTTAAGTTTTTAAATTTAAACAATAAAAGCATGAATAATTTTTGTCTAATTCTTATTAGTTTTTATAAATATTAAAATATGAATAATTTACATTATAATATTATATACATTTATTTTTATATAATATAATAAATATAAAAAATATTATATGATTGAAATAATGATCGTATTTGGTTTGGATTTTGAATATTAGAGTCAAAGCTTGTTCTTGTTTTTAAATAGGTATCTTTTTTATCCAAATTTGTTTAATAGATTTAATATTTTTATTCAAATCCTCTCAAGCCGTCAAACTTTGACGAGAAATCTAATACTTGACAAATATAATTAGCATAAGAAAAATGTTTGAATCCTGGGTCCATACTTCCATTCTTTTATCGATAGAGTTGAAAAATGAAAAAAAAAAAAAATCCTTTAAATGTAAGAATTTTTTTGACTTTAGTATTATATTTCATAAGTCAATGAATTAATGATAAGGTATAAATTTATCACTTCTACAGTTTCTTGCGTAAGCGATCTAAATATATCACTAATCTTTTATTCGTTAAGTTTGACAATTTATTTTAAATTTTAGAATAAATTTATCATAATAATTAAAATTTTGGAGATATTGAGTAAAAATTCTGTTACAAAATGTTTTATAATTAAAAAATTGAAAACAAATGGCAAGGAAAAAGTATGATGTGCTATTGTATGCAATAGAAAATCTAACGATAAAATAAGAAAAAAGGCCAAATAAAATTTCGAATTATGTGATATTATATTTATTAGAAAATATCATGATCAATAGAAGAAAATAAATAATAAAATAACTAATATTTGTTTGTAAGAAATTAAAACTATATGTGGAAATAGACTCACCCTAAAATGATAGGAGTAATATAAATATCATTTTAATAAATAACTATATCTACTACAGGTTCATGTTAACATATGTTATTTTTTTATACCATTATTATAATCATTGTTTGCAATATTTAACTGTAAAATGTGATTTAGACACATATAAATGATTACGAGATTATAAATAAAATTTACTTTTATCCTATAATTTAATATTAAATTTTTTCAGTGTATTTCATTTTTTTATTTAATTTATTAATCAACTATTCAAGATAAATCTCGTCTCACGCAAAGTTTGAAACAAAGACGCTACTCCAATTTTGAAGTAAAGTTGAAAGATACATTTTATACTAGCTTTAACTATAAAAGTTGTGCTTCCTTTCTTGTACCTTATGCAATTTGAATGAAGCAGCTTTCATTAACATAGACAGAAGCAGAAAAAGAAAAGAGAAAGGAATAAGTAAAGAATCTATTCTATAATGAAAGGCTTCTTCAACTTGAAAGTAAAAATGGACCATGCATACACCTAACCTAAGAAGCTTACGGTATTATTATCGGGGAATGATAATAAATTGTAAAAAATTAGATATATGGTATCCGTGATTTTGAATAATTTTTGAGTTTAGATATTAGATTTATTATTCATA
>JBBYHK010348450.1:0-24827 GCA_038382065.1 Adansonia grandidieri | reverse complement strand
CAACCAATGAGGATTAGCATGGACTTAGCATTTTCCTTAAAGTTAGCAAAATATCTTGGGGAAAATTAAGTTTTCCAAATTTAGAATCTTGGTCAAACAATCTCAAATCTTCTGATTTGAAACAAAAATGGTCCTACAATTATTCCTTAAATGTTTGTACCTTTTTTTGAGTCAAAATCTTGAGTGGTATGACCAATGGGCTGTTTCATCATCCCAAACTACTCCAGGGCTATGCAAATGAGTTCGTGATGCTCATGCCACTTTTTCCCTTCAATCATAGATGTTGGAACGTCAATGACTCGAGTTTGGACTCGTAGACATAAAAAAATAAAAGATATCCTCTGCTTTACTTTGTCCCTTGCTGGTAGCACAACTATTGCAAATTGAAAACTCACTTTAAAATCCTAAATGATTTTTTATGAATTTTTTGATTTTTTCCTCAAAGAATGTCGAATTATCTTTAAAATGATGTCTTATTCACCCCCGGATCATTCCGGATGAGGGAGTAATGATTTTTCAAATCTAAACTATCTAGAACCTCTGGAATCCAAACATGTCTTCTAGTTGGGCTGTTTAGGCCCACTAAACGATTTTTCCAAATTTTGCAGACATTTTTCATAAACGATTTACGAAATTCTCTTTGTGGAAAGGTATTATTTGCAATTTTTCGACACCAAATGAGTCCAAAATGATTTTTCAAATTTTGACACACCTTGTCCTTTGTATGCTCTACTAGCTGTGAAATTAATCCAAACTTGCAAATTTATTCCCCCGGAAAGTGACCTTTTGGGATATTGGGAACATTTTTAGGTTGACCCTCGTCGAGTTACCTTTCTAACAGTATCTTGTCCACCCTCTAAAGCCTTTGAACCAATTCAGAATAAATTCGGGAAGCAGGATAGCAGGATACTGTCCCCTATTTTCGGTTATAGTCAAAATTGAGTTGTTATCCTGAATTTCGTCTCGAGGCATTCGAATGTCTTCGTATCACCCCGATCATACTCAAAAACATGCTTTGACCTCCCATTGGCTCGTATCAAGGCATAAACACATTTTACATCTTTACCATCCTCATTCACAATAATTTCTTTCACCAAAAGTCATCAAAATGCTCACCCATCTTTTAAATCAAAAAGTTTTGCAAACTTAAGTTTTTCAACTCGACTTCTCTAAAGAGTGTCAGACGTGTCACTTTTGGGGATACTCCAATCCCACCATTCTGAGGGGATACTCCAACCCCGTTTTTCAAAATTGTGGAGATTAAAAAAAATCTTTCTTTGTCAAAATTATTTGTCATCCACGGGGATACTCCAACCCCACCTTTTTGAAGGGATACTCTAACCTTATCTTTCAACTACAATTAATCTTTTTTTCTCTTGGATTTCCATGAATATGACAAACAAGCCTCGTTTAATCGAGAAACCCAGATGCATCTAAAAAATTATTGATTCGGTTATTCTAAAATAATCGATGCAAATTGAGAGATAAATTTCAATAGTCCTTTCCTTTTCTTTATCACTGCATTGAATGATCCATGTTATGTTACTTCATTTATTGCCTTACAAACATGATTTCTTTGTGATGATTATTTGCATTCATGTTTTCAAAACATTTCAAAGAAAATTGAAGGTAATATTCCATGTGAGTATCTCTCTAGTACCCAAAGTGGACATTCCATTTTTAAAGTAAAATCCAGAGGTCATTTTATTGAAAATCTCTATATCCCCATCTCTCCAAGGCGTATATGAGATTATATCTTTTTCATCAAAACTTGGATTTGTGTTTCTATAAGATTCATGCAGTAAAAGAGGGTTATATCAAAATAATGACAAGTTGAGATTGAAAGAATCGAAACCGAGGTAAGACATAGCTAGTAAGGTACCGATTTTAGGCGTCGTGAAGAGGTTCATACCTCATTGTGCGTAACCAACTCCCAAACCCAAATGGTGAATCTTTGCATTACGTAGACCATGGGATCGATGTTTTGAGTTTCGTAACTCAAAACATAGGTTTCAATAGGCATCCGATCATGCCTAGCCCTAAATGATCATTGGTGACTCCAAGCGTTGGCCATTTCGTGATGGTCATCTGAGACCAATAAGATGAGCGATTCATCTTATACTCCCTTTCACTCTACCACAAGTCAAGAATCCATACATTCTCATTCTCATCACGTCACAAAGGAAAAGTCTCGGTCAAGAAGACATTCCCAAGTCAGAAAAAATTTTAAGTCATACACACTCATAGATCCAAGAGGATCCACCCCCGGGGTATGTTGCAACAGCTTGGCGACTCCATTGGGGATAGTATAGAGAGTTAGGCCAATAACTAGTCATGTCTTGCTAGGTTCCCGGTTCCTTCGATCTTTGATCATTATTTAACTATAACCCTTTTTTTGTTTTATCAACTAATCTTTTGTTTGACATGATTGTCAGGATTGTCTTATTTTCGAATAATCATCACCTTAATAAAAGTGGTAGTAAGGAGGTAAACCAAAAGGTTTGATTGTTTCCCTGTCACACACCACACACTTACATATGCATTAGTATCCCGCCAAACTCCATGGTGTGGTTATAACCCAATCATTAGGAGAAATTGAGCTATCTGCCTTCGTGAGTAACCCTCCGTATAGGCATGGCAATAACTTCTTGGATGTAAATTACCTATATCTCTCGCAAGTAACCCTTCGCATTTGCATAGGGAAATACATCCAACGGATAGAACTCGTTCCACCAAACCCGCGATGGGTCTAGGATCGAGGTCCCTCGACTGTCCTTACTAGATGGAGGAGCAATTCAGATACCTATTTAGGCATCAACTTAAACCTCATATAATGAGCCCTACGAGCTAAACCATGTCAAACCATATTGGAATACTGCTAGAATACCCAGAGAATATGGTCACTTGGGGAAACATTCCTAACCTTTACTTTTAATCACAAATTATGTAGGTGACAATGAGTATACAATTGTCACCCATATCTGTATTTTTATCATTCATCAAGGCATGCCATCGTGTCGCCCGAACGACGACTAACTTTTGTATAAATAAGTGACAGTGAACAAAAACCATCATTCACAATGTCTTATGCTGCAAGCTATTATGCTGTTCAAGTCATGGCTTAACGCATATCTACACTAGTGGTGATAAATAAATATTACCACTAGTCGGTTATTATTCAATCAAAATAAGATATTGCATCACCTCATAAAGGGTGAATTGCATCCTGGCATGTTGAAATGCGGCCCGTTTCTCATCTCACCACCTTGGTTGAGACATGTTATGAATATTGTTCTCTGATGTTCTTAAATTCTTTAATTTCTTACATTTGTCTCTTATATATCTCGCTAACTCGTTTCCCTTTGTTTATGTTTTGGCACATGCATCATCTCATCATAACTATCATGATTGTCATCATTTTGAGACAATTGTTCTGGTTCAGTGTTCAGCAAGGGACCTTTTTGTGGCTTTATGAAATATGTTATCGACAAAGCTATTCTAGGATTCAATTGTCTCCATTGCATATGCATATTTACTTTCACCTTTTTACACTTGCATCAATCATTCAGTATCTTAACTCATCATTGCATCATAATCACTCATCAATAAATACATTTTCAAATAGAAGTCTAATACGGGAATTAGGCCATAAAAGTGCAAGGGACTCCAGGGTCAATCAGGCAAATGGAACCTAACATCCTGCATTGCTACAACATGCAATGCCATAAACAAATCATGGAGAGTGATCATGAAGCGCATATTGAACTACTTGAGCTAATGGTTAAGGAATCACAAGACCAGATGCTCCATCAACAATACAAAATGCAAGCTCAAATCACGAAACTTATGGAACTAATAACAACCTCTATGAAAGAAAAAGGGCAAGCCAGCACTGCTAAAATAAGGAATGATCCTTCCAACGCAAAAAGTCCCCCTGCCAATAATCCAAAACTTGCCCAAGGGGAAACTAGACAAGAACAATGGCCCGCTCCTACACCTGCTGCTCAGGCTCCACCAGTCATTTACCTTAATCCCATTGCGGTAGGACAATTCATTCCCGGCACTCAAGGGGTGAACGCAGGAGTATCATCGGCAGACCGATAACCCTTGACCATGAGGAACCAAAGAAAATAGAAGGTCAAAAGTCCACCATGGCAACGAAAAAAGTAAACAAATTTCAGCTACTGGAAAAATGCCTTTAAGCTATTAAGGCAAGTGACAAGTTCGAAGCTCTTGATGCGCAATCACGGTCTCTGGTGTCCAACCTTGTCATTCCGCCAAATTTTAAAGTCCCAGAGTTTGAAAAGTTTAATGGGACTACTGATCCTTCTGTCCATGTCCGAATGTACTTGCAAAAGATGGTCGGGTATGAGAAAAATGAAAAGCTCCTCATCCATTGCTTCCAGCATAGCCTCACTAGGGCAGCAGCTTGTTGGTATATCAAGCTAGACAATGTGAAAATTCAATCATGGGCTGACTTGGCTAAGGCCTTTCTAAATCAATACCAGCACATGTCGGATTGGGCGTCAAATCGACTTTCCTTAATGAATTTTGAAAAGAGATCCACTGAAAGTTTCAAATAATACACCCAAAGGTGGAGAAAGGAAGCAGCCCTAGTCCAGCCTCCCCTTATAGAAAAAAGATAATAGTCACTTTCATCCACCCTTTACACACTCCTTATTACGAGAAGCTCATAGGAAATGCCACCAAGAAATTCGTAGACCTAGTCCTCTTTGGAGATATAATTGAGGCAGCCATTAAGAGTGGTAGAATGTTTACCGAGGAAACAGTTGGATTAAGTAAGAAGCCCATGGTTGGTAAGAAAAAGGAAGAGGAGGCCAACGCCATAAATTATGCTAGCTTGTTTTAGCCAAGACAGCGTCAAGCACCTAACCCTCGCTACTTAAGAATGCCACGTTCTTACCCTGTTACAGTATCTCTGCAGCCAATCTATGCCACAACTTTAACCCATCACTTGGAATCCCATCAAACCCACCATAAAGCTACCCTTCACAAGTCCACCAAAATACCAATAGAGTAACCAATAATGCACCCAGCAATCGAGGTGCAAATCAACCAAGACAACATTTTGATCCCATCCTTATGACCTACAAGGAGCTCTACCAAACCTTGCTCCAAAATCACTTAGTGGCTCTGACTATGTCCTAGAAAAGAAGCCGCCATACCCGCCATGGTACAACCCTAACGCCCATTGTGAATACCCTGTTGGGGCAGCGGGGCATGACACTAAGAACTGCATGTACTTCAAACAAAATGTGCAAAATCTAATTAACTCAAAAGTCTTGCAGTTCAGGATGAACCAGGGATCAAATGTTATTGCCAATCCTTTACCAAACCATACTGAGCCAGCTGCAAACATGATTAATACCGAGCCATAGAATTTGTGTCCTTCCACCAAGACCTAATTTTGATGGTGAGGTCATGACAAAAGCCCCTGTACTTTTTCGATCCCTTTCATGTAATGTCGAGAAATGAAAACCTACTCGCCCTTGCCCAAAGGCAGGTAGGTGTCCTATGTAAAGGGCATTTTTATTAAACATTATCAAAGAAATGACTTTTGCATATATCATTCCATATTGTGTGCCTACATCACTTTTCAATCTCTTTGTCTTAATTACTCTTTTTCCTCTATTCTTATCTGAATCCATGGGTTATGTGTATGCCTTTTGCAATGTCTATTTCTTTACCCTTTCAGGTGTCCGGATGATAGTGACATGGATGTGTCTGATGGGTCTTTAAAGATTGATTTCGAACGGTCAATTGGCACTCGTGAAGTTGATTTTGAAGAAGATTTCAAAGAAAGCTCCGTACCACCAAACCTCTTACAGTTCAAGATCTAGCATCATAATTCTATCCTTATCACCTAAAGATGAATGGGGCAGTGAGGCGGCCAACAAAAACATCTAAAAAATAGTTGAGAAAATGGCAAGACTTACAAAGACTGGCATGATAAGCTATCCTTTGCACTTTATGCCTATCAGACCTCAGTTTGAACTTCCACGAGCGCTACCCCATTCTTCCTTGTTATGGGATGAAAGCTGCATTGCCTATCGAAGTTAAGATCCTTTCTCTCATAGTCTTGATGGAAACCAAACTTGAAAAAGCTGAATGGGTCAAGAACAGATATGACCAGCTTAACCTCATCGAGGAAAAATGCATGAAGGCCATCTACCATGGTCAAATGTATCAAAGACATATGATCCGAGCCCATAACAAAAAGATGCACCCACGATGATCTTACCCAGGCAAATTGGTATTAAAAAAGATCCTCCCAATTCACAAAGATACACGGGGCAAGTGGACCCCTAATTGGGAAAGACCATATGCCGTGAAGTAAGTCTTCTCTAGAAGGGCCTTAATCTTGTCAGACATAGATGGCAATGCCTTGCCCAACCCAGTTAACTCATATTTTGTCAAGAAATATTACACGTAGAGGGCGAAAACCTAAAAAGGCATCCTCAAAAAAAAAGAGAAAAATAAAAAACAAACAACAAACAACTAAAAAAGAACAAAAAAAAAACAAACAAACAAACAAAACAAAAAGAAAACAAAAAGAGGTCCAGATGAAATTCTGAAAAAGGCATCCGGGTAGCCAACTTGAGCACAGTTCAAAACAAATTGATAATGTTTGATAATCAACTAAAATATGCACCAGGATATCTCGATATTACATCGAAAGGAAAAAAAAGCATAGGGAACTCTGCTGACACCCTAGTTATCAAGATCATGCACCTTTCACGTCTAAACACCCATTCGGCATGGCCATACACCAAATCGTTTCTTGCTTTCATAAGTCACATCTCAAGAAAAACCATTTTAGGCTAACCAAAAATTGACCCATGCATTCTATCAGAAACTTGTCGAAACCAAAGACATCAACCTAATTAGTTGAATAGTCTCTAAATTGTTGGCAATGCCCTCCATTTGTCAGAAAAATGATTGAGCCTCCCGAATCGAGAAATGCAGTAGTCCAAGTTTTTTAGACTAAATTTTTGGTCATATCCCTAATGGAGCTAGGACAACCTACTGTCCCTAGCGAGATTAGGAAAATTTTCATCTGTAGTCACATCAAAGACAAATCACCATCCCTATGAGAGTCTGATTGACATACAAGGAGAACTATAGCTATCTCCTGTATTAAACTTCACATCATGCAATCATGATAGCATTCTACATCATGCAGTGATATTACCATCATACACTATTTTTACAATATCACTTCAAGCCAGGTTTGCTGAACCTCTAAGGAATTCCTGGTAAAAACTTTAAGCTTCGCAAACCAAGTGTCATTCAGGTAAGGTCTTTTTCTTCTCATCACCTCATGTCAAAACCCTTTTTATCAAGCAACTGCTGTCAAAGTGCTAATGTTAAGAAATTGTTGTCTAGAAACTATCATCAAAAACTTTTGTCGAGAACATTCATTAGAAGCTTCATTAAGAATTTTGTTAAGAACTAGTGCCAAAACTCTTTTCAATAGGAAATTTTGTCATGAACTTCTATTAAGAAAAAGCTTGTATTATAAGTTTTATCGAAAACTTTGTCGCTGCCCTATTTCAAGCCAACAATTCAGTGGCACCCCTTTACAAAAGCCCATAAGTCAGTGGCATCTTTTTAAGGCCCACAAGTCAATGGCAACCTCTTCAAAGCCCACAAGTCAGTAACACCTTTACAAAAGCCCACAAGTCAGTGGCACCCTTTTAAAGCCCATAAGTCAATGGCATCATTTTCGAACCCCACACAAGCTGGTGGCACCCAAGTTTAAGTCAAAGCCCACACAAGTTGGTGGCACCTGAGTCAAAGCCTACACAAGCTAGTGGCACCTAGTCTAAGTCAAAGCCCACACGAGTTGGTGGCAACCAAGTCTAAGTTAAAGCCCACACAAGTTGGTGGCACTTAAATCAAAGCCCACACAAGCTAGTGGCACCCAAGTTTAAGTCAAAGCCCGCACAAGCTGGCGGCACCCATATAAAAAATCCACGTTACTCTGTACCTGCCTAAGGGGGTCAAACCTTAGAAAACCTAACACTCTAGTAGGAAGGCAAACCCTACAAAATTCACCTAAACCTCTATCAGGATTGCTGCTAATACACTGCACTTATCATAGCGAAGTTAATTATAATTTATTTCATTGCAAGTGTTCTGGGGAGTATCCTTCCACCATGGATAAAATAGTATCTATTTGTCTTTGCCTTGTCCCTAATTCTCAGCAACGGTCAAAAAGGGGTAGCTGTAGACACTTTATTTTGTCTGGGCTAATTTTTTTATCAACCAGGCTAATTTTCCATGGTTCGAGCATTTTTGACTCATCCATCGTTGATCAAAACTCGATTTTAACTCGTTTCTTTGCATCAAAAAAAGATCAAAACCCATGTCAAATTACGCTTTAGACTTTTGAATTAATCAAAAAAAATTTTTGAAGTCTAAATTAGATAAAAAAGGTCAATGTCACATGATCACCCTACTCCCTAGCTTGTTGACCAATATCACCATCAGCCACCCTATTTGCTAAAAAATCATTTCAGTATTTAAACCATCCACCCCATGCAGATCATATTGCTAGCAAGTTGCTCCCTACAGCCACCCTATAGCCACCATGCTGACATCACTTTGTCCCCCTTGGGAAATGGCCAAAAACACCTCTAATTTGGCTCCAAAATGCTGGTATAAATAGGCCACATCTATCTCAGCTGAAAAAGGTTAGATTCTAGCTCATTTTTAACTTCCAAAAACAATTCCTACACCAAAAAAAGCAAAATCCCGTAGCTTTTCACCCACCACCCAAAAACAGCCCTAAAACATTCACTCTCAGCCTCTCTGCACATTCTAAAAATCACCCTCATCCATACTAGAACCAAAACCTCATTATTTTTCTCTTTTTCTTGCTTATTAATAACAAGGGAAAGAGGAAAATTCAAGCCATTTCTACTGCTCCAATTATTTAGCCAAAAAGTAAAGTTTTATTGGTATAACTTCTCACTTTATCACGTTTATTTTTGTCTTTCAGCACCTTCATCATTTTAGTGAGCTCTCCATGTTTCCATTACCTCTTAGGATTATCATGCATAATTGTGGCTTTTGGTTGTGGTAGTTTAAGATTTGTATGCCTTAATGCCCCTTTTATGTGCAAAATGCCTCATTTTATCTTCATTAGTTTGATAGCTCTTGGTCATGCATTTTATGCCATATCCATGCATCTTGTTATCCTTAATCCATGTATGAATCATTAGCCTAACACATTTCAAGCACATTTACACATTAACTTGCATGAATCATTTCCACTTTCAGCATCCATAAAATTTTCTTGTCACAATGCATAACACTTTCTTTGTCTAAACCATTGGTAAAGTCAGCATCCCCATTCATGTTATGTGCCATCCCCTTGTATGTTTGTTGTTTTCTCCTTGTCAAAATGCACATTTGGTGGCTATCAAAAATGGATTTTCAAAACCCCCCAAGCCAAGCATGTTAACCTTAACCAATGAAGATTAGCATGGACTTAGCATTTTTCTTAAAGTTACCAAAATATCTTGGGAAAAATTAAGTTTTCCAGATCTGGAATCTTGGTTAAACAAGCTCAAATCTTCTGATTTTGAAATGAAAATGGTCCTGTAATTATTCCCTAAATGGTTATGCCTTTTTTTTAGTCAAAATCTTGAGTGGTATGATCAACGGGCTATTTCATCATCCTAAACTACTTCGGGGCTGTGAAAATAAGTTCATGATGCTCATGCCACTCTTTCCCTTCAGTCATAGATGTTGAAATGTCAATGACTCGAGTTTGGACTCGTAAACATAAAAAAATGAGAGATATCCTCTGCTTTACTTTATCCCCTGTTGGCAACACAACTATTGCAAATTGAAAACTCACTTTAAAATCCTAAATGATTTTTTTATGAATTTTCTAATATTTTTCGTCAAATTATCTTTAAAACAATGTCTTATTCACCCCCGGATCATTCCGGATGAGAGAGTAATGATTTTTCAAATCTAAATTTTCTAGAACCTCTAAAATCCAAACATGTCTTTTGGTTGGGCCATTCAGGCCCATTAAACGATTTGTCCCAATTTTTTAGACATTTTTCAGAAAAGATTTATGAAATTCTTTTTCCAGAAAGGTATTATTTGCAATTTTTGTTATACCAAATAAATCTGAAATGATTTTTCAAATTTTGACACACTTTGTCCCTCGTATGCTCTGCCAGCAGCGAAATTAATCTGAACTTGAAAATTTATTCCCCCAGAAAGTGACTTTTTGGGATATGGGAAATATTTTTAGGTTGACCTTCATCGAGTTAACTTTCTAACAGTATCTTGTCCACCCTCTAAAGCCTTCGAACCAATTCAGAATAAATTCAGGAAGTAGGATAGCACGATGTTGTCCCCTATTTTTGGTTATGGTCATAATTGAGTTATCATCCCAAATTTCATCTCGAAACATTTGAATGTCTCCATATCACCCTGATCAGACTCGAAAACATGCTTTGACCTCCCATTGGCTCGTATTAAGGCACATACACATTTTACATCTTTTCTATCCTTATTCACAATAATTTCTTTCACCAAAAGTCATCAAAATGCTCACCCATCTTCTAAATCACAAAGTTTTGCAAACTTAAGTTTTCCAACTTGACTTCTCTAAAGAGTGTCAAACGTGTCACTTTTAGGGATACTCTAATCCTACCGTTCTGAGGGGATACTCCAACCCTATTTTTCAAAATTATGGAGATTAAGAAAAACCTTCCTTTGTCAAAATTATTTATCATCCATGGGGATACTCCAACCACATATTTTTGAAGGGATACTCCAACCCTATCTTTAACCATAATTAATTTTTTTCCCTTGGATTTCCATGAATATGTCAAACAAGCCTCGTTTAATCGAGAAACCCAGATGCGTCTAAAAAATTATCGATTCAGTTATTCCCAAATAATCGATACGAATTGAAAGATAAATTTCAACAGTCCATTCCTTTTCTTTATCACTGCATTAAATGATCTATGTTATGTTACTTCATTTATTGCCTTACTAACATGATTTCTTTGTGATGATTATTTGCATTCATGTTTTCAAAACATTTCGAATAAAATTAAAGGTAATATTCTGCGTGGGTGTCTCTCCAGTGCCCAAAGTGGATATTCCATTTTCAAAGTAAAATCCAGAGATCATTTTATTGAAAATCTCTATATTCCCCATCTCTCTGAGGCATATATGAGATTATATCTTTTTCATCAAAACCTGGATTTGCATTTCTATAAGAGTCATGCAATAAAAGAGGGTTATATTGAAATAATGACAAGTTAAGATCGAAAGAATCAAAACTGAGATAAGACATAGCTAATAAGGTACTAATTTTGGGCGTCGCAAAGAGGTTTGTACCTCATCGCATGTAACCAATTCCCGAACCCAAATGGTGAATCCTTGCATTACGTTGACCATGGGATCGATGTTTTGAGTTTTGTAACCCAAAACATAGGTTTTAATAGGCATCCAATCATGCCTAACCCTAAATGATCGGTGGTGACTTCAAGCGTTGGCCATTTTATGATGGTCATCCAAGACCAATAAAATGAGTGATTCATCTTATGGTCCCTTTCACTGTACCACAAGTCGAGAATCTGTACATTCTCATTCTCATCACATCGCAAAGGAAAAGTCTCGATCAAGAAGAAATTCCCAAATCAAAAAAATATTGTAAGTCATACGCACTCATAGATCTATGAGGATTCACCCTCGGGGTACGTTGCGACACTTATGATAAGGAGCTATATGCATTAGTGAGAACTCTACAAATATGGCAGCATTATTTATGGTTGAAGGAATTCATAATCCATTTTGATCATGAGAGCTTGAAGTATTTGAAATCATAAGGTGATTCGAGGATGAATCCTTTCGAGGAGGGAGGGAACAATGGAGATCAACTTGCACAACACCATTTCCAACCATTCTTATGATCCTTTGCAAGGAATTAGAGGTCCAATGATTAGGACAAAGACTAAATGAATGGAGTAAGCTTTTCAAGGACTAATCTTGGAGATGTAATCAAAGAAGGTTGTTCAAGATGAATCAATTGCCAAGATTGATCACCTTTCTACATTATGTTGAGGCTAAAAAAGATGAAGAATAAAGCTTGGAGCCCAATTCGCATGTCCAAGATGAATAGAGCCCAATTTGCATGTATTCATGGGCCTATAGTTTAGGATTTCAGATTTTTTATTCTTTTAATAAGAATTTGACTTTTCAATTTTAATTTGTGTAAATAGGTCCTAATCAAACTAGGATAAGGAATAGACTTTTCCTTATTGATTAGGATTATGTTTAAGATTTTAACTTGTTTTGATAAGTCCTAGTTAGACTAAGATAAGGAATAGACTTTTCCTTATTGGTAAGGATTGTCCTTGCTTAGTTAGGACTCTGTAGATTTTAGGCCTATATAAGCTACCTCATTCATGTAATTTAGCAGATTTGAATAGAAAAAAAAATATCTTGAGAGTTTCTTCACTTTGTGAGAACTTTTTCTTTGTTCTTTAAATAAGAACTCAAATTGATCTTATCAAGGTAACTTGTGGCGATTAAGATTATTATAACTTTGGTTCTAATTAGCAAGTTTGATTGGGGTCAAGTTTTTTTTGCTTGACTTTGAAGATGATCCTAGGGTTTTAATTTCATCCAATCAAGTTTTAGGTCATGTTTTCATCCTAAGGTTTGCATTATCCTTTAATTCTTATCTCTAAATTTTGGTCTATAACACATTGCAACGAAAGAAAGAGAAGGAAGGGAAAAAGACAGGAAAGAGATTGTTCAACTAGATGAATGGATGGATAGATGGAAAATAACAGTGACGGAAGAAATGGATGTTAGCAAGAAGAAATGGATTGACTATTTTGATTTCAAATGGATGAAAAAATTAGGTTTGTTAAAGGGAAATAGAAAGGGATTAGGATTTTTATTAGGAGCATTTTGATAAACACTTTTCCTTAGTTATAATTTTCATGGTTTTCATTCCTTCTTCATATTATTTCTTATTAAACCTTTCAATAAAAATTCATAGTCCATCGGCGGTTTTAAAAATTTCCCCAATATCTTTTCCAATTCAATTTTTATTTCAAGATATAGAACAATAATTCATCTTCCATGTCTTTGAATAATCCAAAAAAAGTTCGGTATAGAAAATTAAAAATAATACATATGAAAAGCATGTTCTGCAATTAGCATCAAATGCCATAAACATAGATAAGTTAAAATTTTTAGCTTTTATATAATCTATGATGCATTGATTTATAAAATGTTATTTAAATAAATGATGTAATCTCATAAAATAAAAATTATTTTTATTTTATTTTTAAAAACTTTTCATGAAGTGGTATCATTTAATACACTAATAATATATATATTATTAGTTTATCAAATATTAAATTAATAAAAAATATAAATAAACTACAATTTCTCGATTCTCATACCATTAACTTCTTATTTAGGAAAAGGTCATGACTCATATTTAATATACTACACATTTATTTAACTAAAGTTGCCTATGATGTACCAGAACCTTCTTTCATAAACGATCGAGATTAAGGGGTTGTCGCTTCCAGCATGAAGGACACGAGTTGGAAGCAACCATCCCTTTACTTTGTGGCTTGCGAGCCTTCATCCAATAAATAAATGTTTTAAATAAGCTTAAGAGTTACCCCTTCAGATTAAAAGGGAATCAATTTTTGGCACATTAAGACATCATTTTCTCCCAATCACATCGACATTAAATACTAAGTAAAATTTCATTTTGTTTAGTGTATTTTTTCCACACCGAAGCTTCAAGTTTCGATGGGTGAAAATGCCTGACTTTTTTATTAAAATAATATAAAATTTTTTTATTTACCGAAATAGGGACGTTTTCAGATTATTTTCGAAATAGGTCAATCTTGAAAAGCTATTGAGAAATCACCATTTCAAATGCTGATTTCTCAACATTGTAAAATTTAGTTGGGAAATCGCCTAATCAAATGGTGATTTCTCAATTTCTTATAAGAAATCGACAAACGAAATGCCGATTTCTCACCAAGTGCAAAACTGAGGCAAAAAATTGGAGTATTAGTTGGGAAATCACCATATCCCAACATATAATTAAGAACCATTTCATATGGTGATTTCCTAACCCAATTAATTTTTTTTTGTTTTTTTCTTAAATTATAAGGGTCACATACCCATGACTCTTATAATTAAGGCTTTTGCAGCCTTTGCAGAGAGATATGACCTCTTCATATCCTTCTAAGGTCACGAGTATTGTTACCCATGATTTTTCCATCAAATGCTCTAAGTAGCATTTGATGGAGGGATGGAGGGGCTCTTTATAAAAGGAGCTCCCTCCTTCGATTTCATTTTATAAAACGAAGAAAAATTTTATACAAAGAGAATAGAATCAAGTTAAGGTGTTATTGAACGTTAAGTAATCGAGTTAAAGCTTTTTTACAGGTATGATTTAATTTTATTCGTAAAAGTAATTTTTGATATGATTATATAAATTTTTTGTAATTATGTTTTATTTTCATTTGTAAAAGTTCATTCATTTTGACTATAATTAATTATATGTAATATTTATTTTAATTTTTATGTTTGATTTTTTAGATAATTCATTTTAAAATCATACAATTTAGTTTGATTGTATTAGTATTTTTGGTTAAAATATTAGGGTGTTATTAATTTTTATTATTAAATATAAATTATTTAGTAATGGTTGAAGTGATTTTTGTTGTAATCAAGTTAATTTTTTGTTCACTTGATGATGCAAGGAAGAGGTTGAATTTAACTTTGAAAGGTTTAAATATTTCAAAGGTTTGAGAATTTTTTTATAGAAATTTAGTTTAATGTTTGTTTTAAGGCTAGGTAATGATGAATTTAAATGAAAATTTTTGTTGTAGGAAAAATTTTGATCAATTCAATGGCATCATCATCATCATTATCATCATCGTCATTGAGATTACAAGAGTATCATATATCATCAAGAGTATTATTTGAGGTACAAAATTATAAATTTTGTTAATGATATATTTAAAACAATATAAATTATAAATTTTACAAGTAACGAATTAATGTCTTTTTCAACAGGATACTCAGTTGGAAACATGATCGCAGAGAGTATCTTTTGAACCACCAATCCATTAATTGAAGACTATTAAGAAGAGTTGGATTTTACCATGTAGCCCTAGTTAACCGATGTCAATATGAGGTAAGACTAATACATGCGTTGGTTGAACAATGGACGCTTGAGACGCATACATTTCATTTTCCATGCGGTGAATGCACAATCACATTAGAGGATGTAGCACTTTAATTGGGTCTACCAATTGATGGCAAGGAAGTAACAAGGGGAAGCCTGTTACACTGGGAGGCTTTATTTGAAGTTAGGTGTGATCCCTCCCGAAAACTTTATTCAGGGCTCAACTATCAAAATGGCTTGGTTGATAGAAATGTTTCAGTATATCCCTGAACATGCAACTGAATAACATCTAGAATCCATTACTCGAGCATATATTTTATGCATCATAGGTGGAATGTTAATGCTCGATAAATCTAGAAATCAGGTACATTTGTTGTATCTTCCACTTTTGGCAAATTTGAATGAAGTAAAGAAGTATAGTTAGGGTTATGCATGTTTAGGGTTCTTGTATAAGGAACTCTGCTATGCAACAATTGGGGCGACACATGACATAGGTGGCTGTTTAATGCTGTTGCAATCATGGGCATGGTACTGGATTCCATTTCTTGCACCGATAGTTAGAAAAAATTATGTATATCCCCTTGCATTAAGGTAATAAATATAAGTATTATATTTATTCTTAGAGAACTTGCATTTGCATGCGAGTTATTGATATTTTATATGTATTTGAACAGATGGTACAGTCTGAAGTAGTTTGGTCATACAACTACGAACGTAGAAAGCATTAGAGTACGACTAGATCACATGGGACATAATAGGTTAAATTTTGTAATAATTTACCTTAAGTATATGCATTTTTAAGCTAACTTATTGCATATGATCAGTAATAATTTTTGTCTATTTTTCACAGTTTCTATGGAGGCCATATATTGTAGATGAAATTGTGGAACGGCTCTCATCAGAAGCCTTCCAAAATAGCCACATCTAGAAAGCAAACACAGCATTAATATGTTTTCAGATTATAGAATGGCACCAGCTAGATAGGGTTTTACGCCAGTTTCGGATGCAACAAGCAATCCCCCAACCACCTGTGAACCTTGACGAAGTTCACAAAGTTAATATGTACGGTAATCATGCAGAAAACTAGCCTAAAAGGCATTTAAACTGGATATGATTTTGGAGAAAACATTCTAGACGAATTGTTCAGGGTCTTAAAATTATGTACAACAATTTCTCAGCATCAGATGAATACATTAAATGGTTTTATACTCAAGACCGACCATTTATTTTCCCATCATTGGGACTTCAAGATGTGAGAAGTAGGTCACATGATCAACAAACTTCAAATCCAGACCCTTCTATGGAGCTTCACAAGCATACTCGATGGCATGAAATTACTCGAAGGATGAATCAACCTAATTCAGTAGAGATTGATGATACCAATACACCTAGGATGTCCTTCAGTCATCCTAAACCAGAGTGTGATCTTGGGGTATTATCCAGTTGCAAATATTAATTCAGTCATCGTGGGGATGATGATCATAGGTGCTATCGGTCGGAGCCACCCACCAGTAGGTTAGATGCCAACCTTTTGACTCTTATGTCAGCTATAGCACATATGTCTCGCGTATATCGGTTTAGAACCCCATTGGAGAGTGGTACCCTTCCTAATTGTGGTCCACCACATGTTGCTTCCTTTAGTAGTGGGTTAGGGTTTTTTGATATGGTGGACATTAATAGGGTTATAAGCGAGCATAGGGATTCTATGCCGACTCAGGAAGAAGCCACTAAAGAAAAAGCACAGCAGTGGAAGTAAGAGCCCAAAGACGTCAAACCAAAGGCATACGTGGCAGTAAAGATGAAAATGTTGAACAAAAAGTATTACCACCACAAAATAGGAAAGCCCTGCATTGTTGTTCTACACCGCGAGATAGGGCCCCCCGTCAATAGATATAAACTTGTACTACTCATTTGTATTATACAATTATACATTTATGTTATACAGTTATGCAGTTATACAATGTTATACAATGTTGTAAATGTTATACATTTGTATTGTAAATTTGTTTTTATGTTTCTTATGTTGGAAGATAATTAATAATAAATATTTTATTATGTTTATTACATTGATAAAATTTATATTAGAATAATTGTGTAGGTTACATGTTTAATGTATTATATCGTTATTATTATAGTACAATAATTAATAACTATATCTTGAAGATATTTTATAATAATAATTATATTTTAATAAATTCTAATAATATACGGTTATATTATCATTATATTATAAATATTAATTTCCTATAGTAATTATATTATTTTCTATAATATGTGTTTCTATTATTTATGTTGCACGATAAATAAAAAATAACTTTAATTGCATTTCATTAAAAAAATAACATTTACATCATGAAATTGAAAGTGATAAATCTTACAGATATAAACAATTAATTATACGTAATATAATCATAAATAAAAACTAATAATCAATGATGCAAACTTTCCCCTGATGTGCTGACTTTATAAGGGCAATTTTTTTGACTATGGCCTTCATTCCTAAGATCCATTCCATTACGAATTCGACTTTATTCTTATATAAGAATGTACCATTTACTTGGACAACAAGTTTACAAAAGGGAAAGCCTTTAATACAAGACTTGAATTTCTAAAAAAGTCAATGGAAAATACCCATACCTTGTAACATTCGATGATCGTGGTATGCAGGTATAATTTGTAATTCCACTATTATGCCAGGAACAAAATGTTGCATTGCACCTAACCATTTTAGGAGATCATTATATGATTTATCCCAATCTCTATATAGTCAAAAAATTGCCTTCTGCTTCGTTATCCACACTTTCCTATAGGAGGTCATGTATCCATACCTATTCCGTATCTTGGCAACCAAAACTGAGACAGAAATGGCCGAATTTGCTTGTACTAAGGACAAAATGCATGAACATATCATGTTGGAATCTTGTTTCATGTGATCTTGTGAAATACACCTAGATGCACAAGTATAAGGCCCATTATATTTTTAATCTCCTATACTTGTGTCTTCTTCAATAATCTTGCCCTCATACTCCAGTTGCAACCTGCACCATACATTGTACACTGGTTGTGATATTTGATCAGTGACGATTGTACTACCTGTAATCTACAGAGTTCTTGATATTGTAGTGCTTTATAATAGAAACCACGGCCTTTGTTGTTGAGAATTGCTTCCCAATACAAAGTTCACCACTAGATGGATTCCATCTTGTCAAAAACTCTAATGTTTGAGCATATTCTGGAAATTGTATTGCATGTATTGCATCTAGATCGAGGGTGCACATATAGAAAGGTGGCTCATACTAATAAAGAAGATCACTAGCTCCACTAGTAGATGACAGATGACAAGTGTTGATATCACAACCGATATCTGGGCATGGATCATGGTTGTCAGCACTATCATCAGCTTCAACATACTTTTTCAGTTCACTAAAGTCACCAACATAATCACCATGGGCTCTATTTGACACTTCAAGATTAGCAGCAGATGAACTTGGCCCTCTATATTCCAATTCAACTCCTCTAATTGGAGAGTCTGTCATTATAAAGTTGTTTGGCTCATCATCTTCGAAGCTTGGAACTGTTGGTGACATAGATGAATAATGCAAAAATTCATACAAATTATTCATCACCACTTGTGCATCTAGAGGAGGTTGACTTTTAGGATTCTAAAACAGCCATGACATATACGCATCTAAAGTAGGCATGTATGAAGCTTCAACATCATGATGCACATCCTTAAGGTTGGCATATAACCTAATTATACTGATATTAGAAGATTGCTGATGAACATCAAACATGCATCTGACATTATCATCATCTTCAAGTGGGAACGTCCTATATCAGACGCATCCTTCTCCCATTGAAATAAAAAACCTATACTTAATATCTAATACTCTGGTTCTGCTTTGATTTTTGTACCAATTTTTACCTTTAATTCCTCTACTGTAATGTTTTCGTCAATACTAATAGTTCTAGAATGGTTACTTTGAAAGGTAACACCTTCTTCATTGTTGATAATTTCTCTATTAAAATAGACAAGTGCAACAAATCTATTACTCATGTTGGTAAGATGGAAAAAACTCTAAACAAAATGCTAACAATTGAAAACTAAGAAAACAAAAAAAGAGCATGAAAAAGCACTATCACTAAACTGAGAAAACAATAATAACAGCTGAGAATGAAAATGACAATGATGAACTCATATTTATAATGCAACATAGTCAACAAGATTTTTTTTTCCCATTCAAAATGTCTGAATTTGTCTCATGCATTAGTCAAATCTTTGCAATTTTACATTTACAATCCATGCATTAGTCTCATTCAACTAAAGATGATATCAGAAAGAATCTGATTCCTATGCATTAGTCTCATTAACTTATTTCATATAAAAAAGAATCTGATTCCCATACATTTATCTTATCAACTTATTTCATATCAGAAGAAATCTGATTGCATGCATTAGTCTTATCAACTTATTTCATATCAGAAGAAATCTAATTGCATGCATAAGTTTCATCAATTTATTTCATATCAGAAAAAATCTGATTCCCATACATTAGTCTCATCAATTTATTTCATATAAAAAAATCTCATTATCTTGCATTAGTCTTATCAACTTATTTTATTTCAAAAAAATATAATTTTCATACATTAGTCATGTCCTTTCGAACATAAATAAAACCTAAACCTGCATGAAATATGAAATCGTCAGATGATTTGATGATTTCTAAATGCGATAAAAAACCAAAAAAAATTAATAATGTTAGGAAACAACTAATACTCCAATTTCCCGCCCCGGTTTTCTAATTGGTGAGAAATCGACAAATGAATTGTCAATTTCTTATAAGAAATTAAGAAATCGCCATAGCGATTTCCTACCTATGTTGGGAAATCGCCATTTCATATGGTGATTTCCCAACTAATACTCCAATTTCCTGTCCCAATTTTGCAATTGGTGAGAAATCGGCATTTCATTTGTCGATTTCTTATGAGAAATTGAGAAATCGCCTAATGATATGGCGATTTCTCAACTTCTAAGAAATCTCCATTTGATTGGGCGATTTCTCAACTAAATTTTACAATTTTTTTTCATGTTGAAAAATTCTCAATAGCTTTTCAAAATTAGGCTATTTTGATAAATGATCAAGAAACAGCCTATTTCGATAAATAAAAAAAATTTTATATTGTTTTAATAAAAAAACCAAAAACGCCCTCCGATGGAAGGCATTTTCTCAGTTTACCTTCTTCTTTTAAACGAATAATGCAGGGACTTTTTTCCCTATATATATAAACTATATATATAAGTTATATCTATAAGTATATATAAATTACAAATACAAATTATATATATAAAAAATAGTATCTAAAAATAATAAAATATTTAAAATTTTTTTATTAAATTTTGATCTACTATTTAAAAATAATAAAAAATAAAAACATATTTTATATTAAATTTTGAAATATCATTTATAAATAGCAAAAAATAAGAACTATTTTATATTAAATCTCAAATTATTATTTATAAATAATAAAAAATAAAAATATATTTTATATTAAATATAAAATTAATATTATATCGGCCCCCTTCGTAAAGGAATCGACCCCCCATAAATTATATATATCATATATAATTATAAATATCATATGATTATATGATATATAATTATATATCATATATAATTATATATATTAAAAACACTAAATTAAATATTGAATTATAAAATAATCTTAAATTATATTAAATATTGGATTAATATAAAAATAATAAAAACTAAAAATTATTTAATATTAAATCAAATTACTTTTTAAAAATTAAAAATAATAACTATTATGCATATTATATATAATATATTATATAGTACGTAGATAATATAATGTAACATTATATATATTATAAAATAATATATTATATAATATATTATATTATATTATATACAATAAAATATAAAAAAATATTTTATATTAAATTTTAAAAAACTAATTAAAAATAATAAAATTGAAAAATATTTATTATTAAATCCAAATTATTTTTTAAAAATTTAAAGTAATATATATTATATAATACATATATAAAATAATATATAATATTATAAAAATAACATAATAATATATTATATAATATATATAATATATAATAAAATATCAAAAAATATTTTACATTAGAAAATAATTACTAAACATACAACTCCCTATAACTAAATGTACGACTCACTATAAATACATGTACGATTTATTATAACTAAACATAAAGTACATATACAAAGTAGTCATATTCATGTATGATCAACATCACCTTGAGCATAGCTTTATATATGCTAAAGCTGATTATTCTTGTATAGTTGGAGGATGACATTTCAATGAAAACAAGAACAAAAATAAACTTGTAAGCAAAATATAAAAATATAGTTGATTATTTTTGTATAGTGAAATAATCATAACTTACTATCTTTAGAGATCGTTGTTTAGGTAAAAAAATTTTAATCTCTTAAGATTGCAAACAAAAAAAAATAAACAGTAAATAATATATATTATAATTTAATATATATATATATATATAATTTATAGCATCCATTAAATTACTACAAGAGCAAGATAGTCAAAAGATTAGATGAAAAATAAAAGTAAAATGATAATTACAGTTTCTTTATTAATAATTTTAATAATTATTATTATTTTTTTAGAATTATTGTTTCTACTTTCACATTTTTCAATAATTATTCTTACATTTTACTCTTTTGAAATTCTTCCTAACATTTAACATGAAAATTTTCTTTCCCTTGCTTTTCAGAAAATAACAATCTTTTTTTTTTATTTTAATTATATATAATATATTTTTATATTATATTTATAATATTATATATGTATTATATAATATATATTATATATAATATTAGTTTGTTTATATATAACATAAATTACATCTAACCATTATGTAAATTATAATATTTATGTGTAATTTTTATAATTTTTAATTATAATTTTACCAACTAATAAAAAATATATATTTATCAAAAAATTAAAATTTTTCTCATATAATATAATTATTACTAATATATCCAAATAAATTATTAAACTAAAAATAGAGAAAATTTTTCACTTCAAAAATTACTATAAAAATTAATTTCTCACATATATAATATATTTAATAAATAATAAAAAATAATTTCTAGAAAATTATAGTCAATTTTCTTTAAAAAAAATTTATATACATATTTTACAGATTTGGTAATGTTTTTATGTAAATCTGTAATGTTTGTATGTAAATTTTATAATTTTTGCATGTAACAAATTATATACATATATAACATTTAAATATTCTTTACACAAATATATTACATATAACATAAATTACACATAAATATTATGTAAATTATAATATTTATATGTAATTTTTGTAATATTTAGTTGTAATTTTACCAACTAAAAAAATTATAAATTTATCAAAAAATTAATTTTTTTTCTTAATATAATATAATTATTACTAATATACCCAAATAAATTATTAAACTAAAAAAATATGAAAACTTTTATCACTTCAAAAATTACTACAAAAATTAATTTTCTACACATACAATATATTTAACAAATAATAAAAAACAATTTCTAGAAAATTATAGTTAATTTTCTTAAAAAAATATTTTACATACATATATTATAGATTTAGTAATGCTTTTATGTAAATCTGTAATGTTTATAGGTAAATTCGATAATGTTTGTATATAACAAATTACATACATATATTACCTTCAAAGATTCTTTACACAAATACATTACATATAACACAAATTATACATAAACATTATGTAAATTGTAATATTTATATGTAATGTTTGTAATGTTTAGTTCTAATTTTACCAACTAATAAAAATTATAAATTTATCAAAAAATTAATTTTTTATATAATATATTTATTACTGATATACCCAAATAAATTATTAAAGTAACAAAATATGAAAACTTTTTTCACTTCAAAAATTACTTTAAAAATTAATTTTCCACACACATAATATATTTAATAAATAATAAAAAATAATTTATACAAAAATATAGTTAATTTTCTTTAAAAAAAATTTAAATACATATATTATAGATTTGGTAATATTTTTATGTAAATCTATAATATTTGTATGTAAATTCGGTAATATTTGTATGTAACAAATTAGATACATACATTACCTTCAAAGATTTTTTTACACAAACACATTATATATAAAACAAATTATATAAAAATATTTAATACGTATTTATATTACCTATGATAATAAACGTATGTTATAGATAATATAATTTATGTAACTATAATATTTTCTGTAATAGTACTTCTTATTAACTGTTGATAATATATTTATGTAACTTAAAAAATTTTTATATAAATGTAATAAATTTATATATTACAACTTTTATTATTTTTTTATTATAATTTCTGTAAATAAATAATTTATATATGCAATTGTAAAAAAAATGTAATACTTATTCACATTACTTATGATGATATACATGTGTAATATATAATATAATTTGTTTAATTGTAATGTTTTATATAATATTATTTTCTATTACTTAATTGTAATATATTTTTGAAACTTACAAAATTTTTATGCAAATGTAATAAATTTAGGTATTACAACTTTTATTATCTTTTATCATAATTTATGTATGTAAATAGTATATATGTGTAATTATAATAAAAATATGTAATACTAAGTTACATTCCTAATCATAATAATTTATATAATAAATAATATAATTTATGTAACTGTAATATTTAATGATAATTTTGACTTTTTTTCCAATTATAAAAATTTATATAATTTATAATATATTTACGTAATTTTAATAATTTTATGTATTATTATATAATAATATATGTAAAAGAAAGTAAAAAACAATGTTGCAACCGATTTAAGTGGTTGCAACTAAAGCTTATTATAACCTTACCATAACAAACGCATGCTAAAAGCCCCCATTAGTTTTATATGTACTTAACAAGATTCCTTAGATCATAAAAGTTCCAGAGTGAATCAAACCAAAAGATAAAATGACATGAAAATGTTTAATCATTTTTTAGATAAACTTAAACTTTTACTATTAATTAGTTTATGGATTTATATTTGAGATAATCTATATATTATTAATAAATCGGATCATGTTAAAACAAAAATCATTTATATTTATTTTGAAAATATTTAATAAGATGATATAATTTGATTCATTGATAATATATCAAATATAAACTATTCTAAAACCAAATGATATAAACAAGAAAGGAAATGATTTTGAGTAGCTCGTTGTGACCTAATAATGACTCATAATTGGAGTTAAGTTTTGCAATACTCCATGATAAACACGTGCCATTAGAAGAAATATCTTCATCAAACGAACCAAACCCAAATTTTTTGGTCCCATTTTAATTGAGAAGTTGAGTAGCAAATTGGAGAATTAGATTGAGTAGGAAGCTTCCTGTGGGATTATTAGAGGGAAATGGTGTTGGGATTTTGGTTAAGGTATGAAGAAAATGATGCTAGGGACTTTTGATTAAAGTCAAAACAAACGATGTGTGTTACTTATCTCTGCCTAACCACTTTCTCCTTTGAAAATA